>JAQIXA010000255.1:0-52047 GCA_034699045.1 Nanhermannia cf. coronata Gr-Ori-00579 | reverse complement strand
GGTTACTACCTAGTTACAATTCAAAACCGAATCTCGGATCTCTCGCCATAGGAGAGAGATCCGAGATCAAAAAAAAATATTTTATGTTCAGATCTGGTTGACCTTGTCTGAGAGCGAAAATCATTGTCTTAGTGACCTTGAAATTTATTAAAGTCAGCATTATTTAACTTTATTTTTGTTAATTAATTTATATTTATGTATAAGATAATTTTTGTAGTAAATAACATCAATAATAATAATAACAATGCATGCATTCCATTTGATTTATTTTTATTGGGTAATTGTGAAGTAAATACATCCATACCATTAAGGTACTATAGTTATCCTGATTCATATACAAGAAAAAGGTTTTTAAAAGTGAATTTTGTAGTATTAACATAATAAATATTTAAGTAATTAAGGTAGGTAGTAGGTATGTATTTAGTAACAATATAATATTATTTACTTTTACATGTATAGAAAAAAATTCAAAAAGCTTATCTATATTTTTTATATGTACCCTACTTATTATAATATAAACTAAAAACATTTTTGAGTTAATTTCATACAGGCAGGGGTAAAGTTAGAGAGGATAGGGATGAAATTAAGCTTTGAGTGGTTTTAAAGGTTTAAATATTCAGTTTTACATACTATCATATTTAGGTAAGGTATTTGAATTTTAAGAGATCATTTTTATATGACTATCCGTAGAACTTTATGATATTTTCATTTCAAGTTCTTGAACTTGAAACACTATGCAGTATGTATAACAGTAGGGTATTTTGGTCACAATTACAGATACTTTATACATTTTTAGGTATTTTTAAATACATAAAAGTATATTTAAATACCCCTATTGTATATCAGTTGATTATAAATTATTTCAAATATTTATTTATATAATTTTATTAAAGTTTATAACTTTAGAAAAGCGGTGTCATCAGCGAAAATGTCCGAAAAATATTCATAGTTTTTAAATTTTATTATAAAAAAATGTCACAATTCCACACACTTTTGCTGTCCAACTTTTATTATCCACAACCCTTTAAAGTATCTATATTTTCTTATAATATTTGAGAAACTAAACCGAAATTTTATTGCAATTTGTTGATCTTTTAATCAAGTTTTTACACTAGCACAATCACTTAACTTATTTTGTAAAAATTGCACTTTTATACAGTTATTTTAAGTTATAACATCTTATATATTTTTGAGTTCTTTGCTGAATTTTGATTTTTTGAAGCTTATTTTGATTAATTACAATAAGATTAACTAAGATAATTAAGGTTTATAAGTCAATAAGTACTTAATTGTATATAATATTTTATAGATTTAATATGTTAATTTTAGATACTTTAGATATTTTAGATATTTAAAGCTCAAAAAAGACATAATTTCTACTAATTTTACATTTAAATTTTTTTCAAAAATTGTCATTTTTTCTTAAAATTTGCCTGAGATTTACAATAAATTTTGATTTAAAGACAAACTGAACAAAAATATAAGCTTGCCTAAGTACCCTAAATGTTTAAATTTTAAATTATAAGTTAATTAAGTAAGCCCTATATAAATCGACCTATATAAATCCCTATAGCCAGCTATAGTCTAAATTAAATTACACTATTTATACTTTAATGCATAAGCATCTAACTTATTTACAACTGTATTTACTAACTAAAAAATACATCACTTATGACTCTATATGCCACACTCAAGTCATATAGTATCACTCATTTTTTGCAAAATATCTTTGAAAAAAAACTCGACAAAATTTTTGAAATTTCCTGAGTTTTCATAAAAAAATGTGAAAAAAAATAAATTTTATTTATTTTAAACCAACTAATCTCACCCTTATTTGGATTTGGATTGAATTTGATCATATATTTTTGGTCTAACTTTACAACTATGTATATGAAATTAGCAACAATATTTTTAAAATTCTAACCTAGTCTAAACTAGGCTAAAAATATTTTGAGTTAATTTCATATAAGAATAAAGTTAGACCAAAAATATAGGGATAAAATTAACCATAAACATAAAATAAACTTAAGTCAAGTCAAGTCAAGTCAATCTAATAGTATCTATCTATCTACGTATATTTGGAAAAATATTTTAAATTTTTGAATGTCATACAGCATGTACATATTATTATGTATTTCAAAATGGAGATTTGAAAATCTCAATAATAAAGATAAATATATTTGGCTTGACAAAATATCCTTTATATGATTTACATCTTCAAATCAAAATCTAGTCAAAATATTCAAAAATTTCAAAATTACTACAATAACAATCCTATACATATCATATTATACATAGCTAAGTTCTAGTCTAGTTAAAAAAAGTGTATTATTTTCAATAGCATAGAATGTCTTGCATATTACAAAAAGTTAAATTTTTTTGATCCCATTTCAGTTCAAGATCATAAAATTGAAATTTTGCCTACTCTATAGTAGTATTAAATTCTATTCAAAATGACCCAAATTTAATCTTATCCCTATTTTGGTTGAATTAACTCCTATAGTTTTGGTCTAACTAAACTCTTGCATGAAATTAACCTAAATTTTTTAGCTTAGTTTTGGTAAGGTTAGGATTTTTTTTAAATTTGGGTTATTTTCATAAGAAAGAAAAATATAGGAGTATATTCAACCAAAAATCTCTTGGAAATATTTGAGTTTATTGAAATATGGAAGATTAAGACTAGGTTTAAAGTGCTTTATAAAATTTTAAGCTTTTAAAGGTTAGTACTTAAATATTTCAATTTATCTAATATTTTCTATCCTAAGTATACCCGTTTTCGAACTTAATTTTAAACTCTAAAACCATTGACTATGCACCATCGAAATCAATTTTTTGTTCTAACTTACAGTAGTATTTTGTAAACCTATCCAATTCATTGAGAAATCATTTCACATATTATTCAGGTCATAAATAACATCGATGATTTAGTTCTGAATCTTTTTCGGCAGTTTTTTCAGCTTTTTTTGTGAGATTTTTTCAAAATCCCTTTCATATCATTTGTACCTAAAACCTTATACAATTTATCAATTTATCTGAATTCTGAATGATATAGCCTTTAGAATAATCAAGCTTTTTTGTAATTTATTAAAAATAGTAGGGTACAATTACTTTCCTGAAAACCCATTATTATCGACAAAACTACCTATCTATTCTGTATGTATTTTAAATTTTGGTCTTGAGAAACTACTGAAAAACCACACTTTAGCCTCAATTTTTGGGAAACGAATATCTTTCAAATTCTTAAAAAATTAAGGTCAAAAGCAGATCTTTCAGAGCTAAATTAAATGAATTTGATACATAGCAAATAAAATTGACCTTTATTTGGGAAAATATAACTTTTTGAGGAAAAAAGTGCGCCACTTAAGTACTGTACTTGGTACTTGGTCTAATAGTAATAGGTTTGAAATTAATAATAGACTTAAGTTTAATTTCCTCCCTTTTTTGAAATCCCCTCTTTTTTGGTTTAACATTATCCCTGTATGAAAATAACTCAAATTATTTTAAGTTTAATTTAATTTAGGTTATGATTTTAAAAAAATTGAGTTAATTTCATACAGGGGTAAAATTATACCAAAAAATAGGCATAAATTCAACCAAAAATAGGGATGAGAAATCAGAGAACGAAAAATTAAGATTTCTACATTTGAAGTGCAATTACAGTAAAATCTCTGTATACTCATGATCAGTCCTGTTCATATATTCAATTTCATAAGATAATTCAGCTACTTTATATAGAAATTTTTCTGTACCTACAAAAAAGAGAAAAAAAATGCAAATCAAGTGAAATAGTGAGCAAATCTTTAATTATTCATCATCATAATAAATTTATGATAAAAATGAGAAAACATTGGAACTTATTAAATATAAGTATAATATCTTATTGCATTATATTATATAATATAATTATGTATATTTAAATAGCATAATTTAATTTAATAATAAATAGTATTACATAAGTAATAGTATATAGTATAGTAGTAATGTAATAGTACGAACACTTTTGATTTTTTTTAATCTTTCTTAATAAAATGGTTTTTTTTTGCCGACGATACGCTGATTTAATAAAAAGCTTTTTTTTTGTTCTATCCTTATATATACTGAATTGTTGTATATATATTAAATATGGCATAAGTATATAAATACAAATACTTAATTAAAAATATTTTTTAAAAGAAAGTTAACATAGTTAAGTTATAAATTGAAATATAAGTAGATAGGAAGGTTTCTTAAAAAAACAAAAATATTTTAACTTTTTTTTAACTTTCTCATTTCTTGATAAAAATACATCATTTTTTTTTATAAAGGAACAATCTTTTAAACAATTGAAATACAGTATTTAAATATTTAAATATGTACTAGGTAGTATTGTATTTATAGTATGGGTATAAGGTATAAACTTATGTGGTACATTTTCGAGTAAAAAATATAAAATATAAATAGTATAGGTAATATGTATTAAGTAACTTTTTTGAAAAAAAAGAAATAAATTTTTGTTCTACTTTTCTTAAAACTTAACTACTTTTTGAAATGTCAAAGAGAATAAATGCATTTAAGTAATAAGTTTAAATATATGTAGATACAGATGGATGTACAAGGTCTTTCAAAAAGTAAAACACCAGCCAGAAAGTCTCAAAAGTTCAAAAATAGAAAATTAAGAAAATTTTCTTATCATAAAGTTCATTTTGGTTTTTATTTTCAAAATCTTTAACATTTTATTTAATTTTCAGAATATTTCAATCAAATAGAAAGTTGTAAAATCGAAATTTTCTGAATATTTTCAGAAAATTTCTGAACTCTAGGTTTATTGAATTGACATTTTCTGCATTCTTTTTAGAAAATTTCTGACCTCCAGACTCCAGGTCAATTAGACGGTTAAGAAATCGAAAGTTTCTGCATTTTTTAGAAAAATTTGGAACTTTAAATCAATTAGAAAATTATAGAAATGAAATTTTTTGCATATTTTCAGAAATTTTCTGACCAATGGGTCTATTATAAGATAAGACTAAAAAATCGAAATGAAAACTAAATAGTCTTAGTAAGTAAATTAAGTAATTTTTGATATTTTTTGAGTTACAATTGTGTAGACTTACTTTTAAAAGACCTTGTAAACTAGTACATATCTACTAGTCAAATTATATATTTTTATTTTTCAAAAGTTCTTTGACTTTCTACAAAAAAAATATATATATGAGCTGACTGATTAACATTCCTACTATTGAGATTACTATTTCTAAAAGTTAAAAATAAATTCTATTAAAACAAAAGTTGCACACTTTTTTTACACTCAACTCACAAAAACCTACACATTTTTCCCTACTACCAAGTACCAGTACTAACTAATTTTTAAAAAAACATAAAATTCATATCATGTACTAGATAAGACATTTCAAATTTCAAAACAAGTCAAAAAAGTGTTCAAAATATCGGAAATAATTTCATAGATTTCAAGATTTTCAAGACTCTAAACTCTAAAAAAAATCCAAAAAATGCTCATTTCTTGCTATAAAAATGTCAAATTTTCAAATTTCTCTCGTAAAATTAGCTTTTTTGTCAGTTTCAAAAACTTTAAATAAATTGCCAAATTTTTTGCGGATTCCTGAGGCGAGTGATTCGCTTTATAAAGTGCCTGTAGTATTTCAAAAATTTTCCAAAATTTTTTTCTACATCCTATAATTTGGACTTTTTGTTTTTTTAAATATTTCATATGCGATGTCTAATATGTTTTTTTCCCTCTTATTTAATTGTAATTGTAATTGTATGTATATTTAAGTATATTTTATTAAAAGCCTTTAGTCGTAATGTTATTAGTAAATATAGTAGTAGTAATAGTATGTAAGAGTAAGTATTACAGATATTTATTTATTTTTATGGCAAAGGCAGCAGTAGAGCATTTTTAATTAAATATTTTTATAATATCAAGTATTATAGTAGCATTTATGTACCTTTAAGTATATTTATGCGAGCTAAATAATTTTTAATTTTTCTTGTGAGAAAGTGCCTCAAAATTTCATTTTTTTGCAAATTTCTCTCAAATTTTTCAATTCTATATTGATTTAAATTTTACTGATATTGTGAGCAAAAAAATTAGAAATTAGGACTTTTAAGGGTTCGAGGTGATTTTCTCTTTTAGACTTTCTCCATGTAAAGACTTATAAAACAGTCGGTTTTTAAAAAGACAATCATGTCATTTTTGGTATCATTGAAATCACAATCGTTATTACTATAAACTATAACCATTTTTTTTAAATTAAAATTTTTTAAAAATAGTTATGGTGTAAAGTAAAAGCTATTGTAATTTCAACAATACAAAACTTGACATTTAATTATTTAAATGCTCCATGTTATCTTAAAAAACCTTAAAATGTCTTAAAATTTTGTAGGTCATGTTTCATGGAGAAAGTCTAAAAGAGACGGCAACTTGAGCCCCCCCCCCCTTAACAATAATTTGTAGACAAGGACAATCAACAATAAAGACAGAACAAGAACAATCAGGATAATATACACTTATGTATTAGACAAGTATATAGGCAAAGAGATATGTGTTATGAGAATTTAAAAAATTTTCAAAAATTTCAGTTCAAGTCGTGTACAGGTTCAAATTTGGTTCATCAATTTTAAAGTCAAATGTGGATTTTTAGGTTCAAAAAATTGAAATTTTTTGTCACTTTTAAAATGCAAATTCGCTTTCCAATGTATAGCAGACATTTGCAATTCCAAATGCAAAATATGACTCGGATTCTCAAAGAAATTCTAAGTTTTTGAAATTTTGAATAAAAGTGATTTTCTTAGATTTTTTTCAAAACTACAGAATATGAATATAGCTAATAGTAAGTTACATACCTACTATATCATCTTGAATAAATTTGCATTTTTTCACAAAATTTTGACTAAAAATGTCAAATTTCCCTTATAAAGTCACATTTCATTTCAAAGTTTTGAGATTTGACCCCAAAAATCCTCACCTGACTTAACCATGAAACAATTAAAAAGTCAAAAAATCAGAATTTTCAAAAAACTAAGGCCAAAATTTCAATTTTCTTGTCAATAAATACAACTAGTAGTATAATACCAAGACATAAAAGGAAGGTAGGTTAGTTAAATATTTTCCAAAATATTCAATAATGTGTCTGCTATACTTTATAGACACAATTTTAATTTCATCCCTATTTTGGTTTAATTTATCACTATATTTTTGGTCTAATTTTACCCTGTATGAAATAAACCTAAATTTTTTTAGTTTAGATAAGGTTAGTTCATAATTTAAAAAAAAATTTGGATAAATTTCATACAGAAATAATTTGGGCCAAAATTATAGGGGTAAATTCAACCAAAATATGAATGAAATTAAATCGGAGCCTACCTTATATATATGTATAATTAGCTTAATTGGTCATATTAGATTTATTTTTATGTAAATAATGGCCTTAAAATTGTCAGCCTTAATAAAAATCAGAGATTGCCTGGCTCTTGTTGTAAAATTTCAAAAAAATTATAATTTTAGTTAGGTAAATAGCTTGTCCAGGCATTTTTTTTTCAAATAATTTCTCCTTTAAAGTACCTACCTAAATGTATATCAGTATTAATATGCTTTTAAAGATATTTTTTAATTAGATATCTTAATTATAATTATAGTTTTTATATAGTATTTTAGTATAGTAATAAAGGTTTTTTCGTTTTTTTCTTAAGTAAAGGATATGAAAGAATGTTCTTGTACACATTTATGTATAATTTTTACTTATAGATCATATTTTTTTTAAATAAATTTTTCTATAATTTAAAAAGTTGTGATGAGGCTTTCTCGTTGTTTTTTTGTTGTGTTTTTTGTTTCTTCTCCGCGTATTCAAGTTACAAGAATTATAATTTTTTTCCATTTAAGTATAGTACTTATAGTAAGGATGTAATCCATTATACTTGTAATTGTAATTTAGGTAATCTTAGTTGAATATCATAGTAGTGGATAGTACAGTATAGTAGATAGTAGTAGTAGTAGAAGGAAATAAGAAGCTTGAGAATTTTTTTTTAAATTTTGGACGTTTTTACGGATTTCCCCCCAAATGATTTGACACTAAATTAGAAAATTTGGAAATTTTAAGAATTTACAATTATAGTATTATTTAGCACCTACAATCAAATCTAGGTATAACGTCATTCCCTGTTTTATAAGTTATAACTTATAGCATTCTTGAGGAAATTGAGGAAAAAGTTTAGGTACCCTACTACTTATCTTTATAACTTACGATTAAAACTAGTATCTTCACATTGGTTATAAACTTTTTTGACAATATATCCTCTTGATAGAGGACGTTGTAAAGAGATTTGACTGTAGTTATACTTAATCATAAATAATATTTAAGTTTAAACAAGTTTAACAAGTTTTAATCTATAAAATCCTCATCAGAAAAGGCCATTTTCAAAAGACTTAAGTTTAATTTCATCCATATTTTGGTTGAAATTACTCCTATCAAAAATATATGTGTAAATTCAACAAAAATAGGGATACGAAGCCTAAAAAATATCGATGCCTTTCTTTAACTTAATTCATTTAAATTACCATATATAGTGTATTTTAGATATATAATCTGTAAAAAAATTCGTTTTATTTAGGCATCAAAGATACTTTTATGTACGGATATTGTACGGATTTGTGACTTTTTGACATATCTAAAAGTCCTTAATCCCAATCTTTAAAGTTACTATAATAATTTAGTAGGATTATATCTATAGCTAATAGCTATAGATATATTAGGGTACTAGACAAATGTTCTTTAATTTTAGCATTTACTTATACTTTATACACTATAGAACAGAATAGTCTATAGTTTTAAGGTATACGAGTAATCAATAACGATATATCTCTGAAATACTTGATTTAGACCAAGACTGTGAATTTTCAGAGCTGAATTGTAGGGTATATCAAAAACAAAATTGGTCGAAATATACAGTATATTGGTCTACTCTAAAGCTTAATCTTAATTATATCAATATGAAGTTCTATTGTTCATGTATAATATTTTTGATCGGAGTTTAAACTTCTAAGCTTTATACCTTTTACAGTCTGAGGCTTTACAATCGAATAGACTTAAGGCTAAGGTTATATCTATTTTAGTTGAATTTGCCCCTATATTATTGGTCTAACTTTATCCTTGTATGAAATTAACCAAAAATATTTTTACTTTAGTTTAGTTTAGGTTATGTTAGGTTAGGACTCTGGGACGTAAAATTTTGGGTTAATTTCATACAGAGGTAAAGTTATACCAAAAATATAAGGGCAAATACAACCAAAATAGGATTGGATTAAATCGAAATCTTCAGAAGTATCTATACCTAAGTATTTTAAAATTGAAAAATTTCCATTTTGAAAGTTTGATTTTATAGATTAAAACTTGTAAATGATCTCGTAAATTAGTTTTAAATGATTAAAAATGTATAAATATAATTACCATATGTCAAGACTTGGTTTATGATCCTTAATTTTTACATATGACAGCGGCAGCGAAAAGCCAAAATTTGGTACTTTTTTTTTGTTTTTGATGAGAAAAATATATGGAGATAAATAGGATCAAAAAGTAATCAATTAATGTCCAAAAAAGCCAAAAAAGTTTCCAAAAAAAGTTGATGACTGGTTGTTTTTTTGAGACACGCGACACAATTTGAGAAATTTTTTCTTGATTTTTGTTCTTTCCTGAATCAAATTTCTCATAAAATTTTTATAAATTTTCCATCTATTTTTCCGATGGTTTTTGGTCGCATTTTCATAATTTGAAGTTTTTTTTGTTTTTTTTTTCTGAATTTATCTGTAGATTAGTACAAGTTGTATTACATGTAGGTATAAAAGGGGTTTTGTGGGTTTTTGTTTAATTTCAGAATTCGAATGTTAGGAAATATATGTAGGTAATAGTAGTAGATTTGATGGTGTGTGGTTTTTCATTTGGGTTTTTTTTCGGTTTTTTTTGGAGATCAGTTTTGGCAGAGGTGGCTGTATTTGTTGGTTCTCGGGTTGGCACAGACAACGAGAGATGACAAGAAGACACAATCCAGTAAGCTACACTCAGGAAGATATTGAACCCTGTAAATTAGATTATAAAAGTAAATTATAAGTAAATTTTAATTATAATTATAGTTTAAATTGGAAAATTTGTAAAGTTATCTACATAATATAATCGAAAACCAGGATTTCAATATAAATATTGAAATAAGAATAACACTTTATAAGAAGAGTTGGTAATTAGCCGGCTGAAATTGATTTCATCCAGTAACTGATAACAATAGGAATTTGATCAACTAATAATTTCAGGGTTTTTTTCATATTTCACTACAACGAAGACTATAGGGGAATTTCAAAACAAATATTTAGCATATAAAGTGCTTGATTTGATTTAAAAAAATTAAGTTTTTTTACAAAGGTTTGTATAATTAACCAATTTGTCTTCAAAAATCAGGAACAACTTCAGGACAGATAGATGACCTCAAAAATGTTAAATTATTTTGGCTTATAAAATTGATTTCAGGGACGATTTCCTCAAATTATCTCTACCTAATACCTATCTAAATCTATTTGTATTGAATAAATGCAATTGAAATTTGTACCTACATTCATACATATCCGTAGTATTATGTATTTTTTGATTTTTTGTGACTTAAATGCTATTTTACTTTAAAAATTTTAAAATGTTGTCCGAGTTAGTTTTAAGATCGCAGTTTTGGTTTTTTAAAATTGTTGTTTGGAATAAAATTGAATATTCTATAATTTTTTAGTATGTAGGTAGGTAGGTACTGATAGAGTACCTAGAGGACATTTTATTGATAGAGTAGGGTACTTATATACTTTTTTAAAAAATTATAGAATTCTCAATTTTATTATCCAAATTTCAACAATTTTAAAAAACCAAAACCGCGATCTTAAAAATAACTTGGACATCATTTTAAAATTTTTAAAGTAAAATGGCATTTAAGTCACAAAAAATCAAAAAAATACATATTTTGTAATCTATGTATATTTAGACTAGGTCATATTCAACTGCTTATTAGGACCTTTTCAGTTGGATGTTAATTGATCTATTTTATGGACCTATAATAGAATCTGATCAGCTCTGAGATTTAAGGGCTCTGAGACAAGATATTTAATACATTATAACTTGTGAGGATCTAAAAATATTTGTGGAATTCTAAAAAATTAAAAACATTTTGAATCTTACTACAAGATAATATTTAAATTACATTAATAAGTTATTATTTTATCTAAAGATAATCTGTCAATTAGGACGCAAATTAAGTTAAATTTAAAAATTTGTCTATTAAGTAAATCATGATTTTGTTCATTGCTCAAGTATCTATATGTAAAACCCAAACGTTTATAATTACTAACAAAATATCTAGTATCTAAACTGACATACTACAAAGTATAATACCATTTTTAAATTTCAATTTTCTAAAAATTCAAACTTTTAAGAGATTTGAAGGTATAGTAAAAGATCATATTTTTACAAAGTTAAAATTTTTCCCAACCTATGAAAATCAACATATATCTATTGAAATACTATCTATTGAAGTATCAAAAACTCAAATAAATTGAACATTTAAGACCTATACCTATGTACCTATGTACCTATGGACCTATGTACCTATACCTAATACTTATTGCTATAAAATAGACTACCGATCTAGACAAGATTCTTTTATAAATACTATAAAATCCCTTAAAAAGATACTAATACATTGGGTAATTTCGCCTGAATAGAGTAAATGAATGGGTAGAATAATTTATTGGAAAGCTTTGAATCTTTAAAAAGATTTTTTGCTCCATATATTGAATACCTATAGTATGCCTAGTACCTATTACAAGTTTAATCGGGCTCGTTAAATGTCTATCAAATTATCCTCAAGATTAATTGTCTTCAGAAGCTATAACAAGTTCGATATATTCAATTGAAATCCAATCTTATCGACATTACATTTACATTTATATTAGTACTAAATCCCATATACATTAATCCTAAGTTAGTAAGTACTACTTAAATACTAGTATAATAGTATAAGTACAGTGATTTTGTGGGAAAAAGGTAAAAATAAATTATATCAAATAGTTGGAGAAAGTTTTGTGAACTTTTGGGCTAATTTAGATTTGATTCACTGGTATGGTATGACCAGAACTACTATAATAAAAGTACCTATGTACTATTCTGTAGTAGGACCTTTTCTGTAGTAGGATTAAATGTTAATGTACTTACTAAACTGAACAACAAGTTCAAGCAAAATCTCATAGAGAAAGTCCAAAATAATCCCACTATGTACTACTACCAATAACTAGATCTAACTATGTATAAGTAAAAATATTCAGTTACTAAAATAATAAAATTGTTAGATATATAAAATTTCGAAAATTTTTGCAAAAAGATACAAAATTTTGAGAAAAAATTCAAAAATTCTTGTCAAAATTTGTTTAAAATTGAGTAGTAATGACCTGATTGCCAAATTTTTGGAAAAAAAATTAATTTTTTTGACATAATGAGCTTAAAAATGAATAGAAATTGCCAAGCTTTTAGAATTTTATCTTTTAACACATAACTACTAGTATGAATTTTGTAACTCTCTGACACTTTGTGATTAGATTATATGGCCTATATTATGTAATCATAATCATAATCATAAACTGTATTTGTATAATATGTATGATATTCATTTATATAGGTAAGTAATATATCCTGTGATCTCTTAAATTACCCTAATAATCAAATAATAGTGCAAAGGTTATTTTATAAAACTTTTCTGTTTTTGTACTGTACAACTAATACTATCTAAATTACAAGATCCTGATGGTCATTTCTTTAATTTAACTTTCATTCTCAGATTTGTACTTTGATACAGTACATCGTATGTATGTATTATATTATAGTAAGTAATACTATGTGGATAAAAAGTGGTAGTTTGTAGTAAACGGGTATTTCTTTCACAATTTCTGTGGTTTTTCATGGAATTTGCAAGTTTTTCGGGGGGTAAAAATGGCAACTTCTGGGAGCCTGTCGCCTACCCAAGACCCTCGATCAATATCAATGCAGCGTTTCGCCTTTGCCTGCACCAAAAATTTCATAAAAGTCGGGCAAAAATCATCAACAAATACCTACATATATACTAGTACTAGTAACTGGCAAAAACCATAGTCCATAGTCAAAAAACTCATAAGAACTCCTTAAATACACAAAAGTACCTTTTACACAATCACAATTGCAATTATACTCAATTTCCTACCTTTGTAATACACTGATAGTACGATTAAAACTATCTAATTTCTCTTTTTTTGCAAAGTCTTTTTTGCAAATATATTAGATTTTACCTATAAAGCTTGAGTGCTCAAGTACCCTATATAAATATAGATACATAGGTAAAGTTCATACTCCGTAAATCTTGACCAACTTTTTGTCAATATTAAAACTTTAAGATTTTGATCAAAATAGAGATTTTGAGATTGAGATTGTGATTTTTTTCCTACCTTTTTGAGATAAATTGAAATTTTAAATAGTAAAAAATTCACTTTTAGTACAAATACCTAGAGTCAAGTCTCGAGTGATAATTTTTGCATAAAATTTTATATAAAAAAGTAGGTACTTTAGTTGTATATGAGGTTGTCTGGTCCTGGCTGGTGACAAGGATAGTGAAATTGGGCACACGCTGAATCTTATCTGACTTTTTTTGGTCTTTTTACTCCCAAGGGGTCCCATGAGGATTTAAATTCTTATTTCTAGGCCAAAATTCTTTTTTCTTTTTTAACTTCTAGTACATACATACATACTTGTATGGTATGGTAGCATTGTAAAGGTAGGAATATCTAATTCTGAATTTGGTGGAAACTTTTTTTTTCCAAATCTCAAATTTGAATTTAAGAGACAAAAATGTGCTTGAAAGCAAATGAGATGCAATTCTATCAATTTTTATTTTTATTCATGAATTTGTAAGGTTATACATTACAGAGACCGCCAAACTACGGTATATTGAGCTAAAATAATGTCAAATTCTCAATGGAAAATTATATAAATTCATACAATTGAAATTGTGGACCTTTGCGAGAAAATGGGCCAAACATTTTCCTGAGATTTCAAATTAAGGACACTTGATCAAAACTTTTTTAAATGGGTATTTCCGGTTTATACTCGTAGTTATAACGAGGTTTCTGACCTCTTTTTGATGTTTAATATGTCAAAGGCCCAAAAAGCCGACTAAATCCTTTATATAGATACGTATATAAGGTACAGGTATTAATTATACTGATATTATTTATTCAAAAATTTTATTGAAACTTCAAAGTCGATAACTCTAAAAATCTCAATCTCGATCTCAATCTCAATTCATCACATCAAAACAATAGATACTTTATCAATATAAAAATTATAAGTTTAGGCTTAAACTTATATTTCTAGATTTAAATCGCAAGTTAAAGTAAGTATAATATCTTTGAACTTCATGGTCCTTTTAATTTAGTGCCAAAATATCTATTAAAATAGTATTTCCTTTGTAATTTAGCAATTTAGCAAAATTATGATCTAATTAGATAATGTTTTTTGACATTTTTAGCATAATTTTAGCCATAAATGTGGTCTTACCGTGTGGTCAAACGTCAGTTTCGATGCGGGGCGAGTTTGAGTTCCGGTGTCTCGGGTTTGCGTTTCCGAGCTTCGATTTGAGGCTCGTATACTCCGTCTCGTTCAGCTCGATTATGTCAGACGAAGACTCGGAGATTGAGCCCGCGTCATGTGCCTTCGGATTACCTGGAAAAAATGATCCCGAAATTATGTAATAAACCGAATTTTTTTAATGAGATACACAAGACAGACACAAATAAGAAATACTACTTATCAGTATATAGGTACTAACTGATACTACTGACTACTGATAGATCATTTATGAAAAAAAAAGAGAGACAAGAATGATACATACATATATACATACCTAGAGTACCCGGGAGGTAAGGACAACTCGTGACATGGTTAAAATTCTGAGATTGCATCTCTTCCTGGTCCGTTTCTCTGTGGTAGAAATAATTGAAATTGGAGACTATGACAGGCACTGAAATTATACAGAAAAATTGACAAATTAATACCAAAAAATCAATCAATTTTGAAAAATTTGCAAAGATTTGCAAAAACCACAAAATATAGGTATTTTTTCATAACTTTTAAGGCTTTGAGTTTTGAACTTTGTTCAAAATCTGGAATTTCTTACCGGGTAATGCGATTGTCAAGACACCTGCTATAGCACACAGTGAACCGACGATCTTACCCCAGACACCCACCGGCCTTTTTTGTAAGAAAAAAATCAAAGAAAAAAAACAGGATTAATTAAAGCACCTCTAAAATTATAACATTTAAGTATATATATTTAGGGTATTAGGTCCTTTAAAATGGTAAATTAGACTGTATATACTTAAACCTATGTAAGTAGGTATGTATTTGTATGTAGTAGGAAGGAAGAGATTATGTCATTTCTGGGTGTTTTGGCCTGTGCTAGGTTATGATTCATTAGGTGGGCCTGAGGCGGGTAAATATTTATAATACCCGGGTAAATTTATAAGTAAAATATGTACTATTTATACCAAGTAAATACCCTAGTACCTACTTACTACCTACTGTAATGTAGTAAATGAGTAAATGGGCCAGCGGATGTAGATAAAAAATGAATACCAATTTACAAAATTTGACTTTAAATTGAGCCCATCTAGTATTTACTTATATAGAGTTCAAAAACTACATTAACTTGAATTAATTTTATACCTTTAAATAACTCTTTGTTTTTATCAAAAACAATTTCAAATTGGCACAACTTTAAATCAATTTCTTTAGAATTCGAGTTAAAATTCTGAGAAAATTTCAGAATTATGAGAAAATTTGAGAAATTTTATCAAAATTGAGAAATTTTGAATAATTGTAATTTAAAGAGATTTTAAAATTTTCTTGAAACTGAGCTTTCTCCTGATGGCTGACAATTTTATTTTATTTCACAATTTCCTACTTTTCAATAGCCATTTCCCAATACTTTTACTTTGGATTTTTGGTATTTCAACTTTTACTTGTTTTTGTACTAGTAAATTCTGCTAGTATTGGTACTACCTATATATATGTGCTAGTATTAGTAGGTATGTAGGTATATGGGGGAAAGCAATTTGGTTCGATTCTCAGATTGTAATCTCACATTGAGTTGAAAATGAGAGTATCCGAACACGCATTGCAGAAATCAAGAACAAATTTTTAATTTATTTAAAACTAAAAGTAGTCAATATGTATTACTAAAATACATGCATATTACAGATACTAAATTGATTGTTATGTAGTACATGTACAGTACCATACACATTTTAACTACCTTTATAAATTAGTAATTATTTTACTAGTACCCTACCTACATATTATATATATATATGAGCATAGTACAATTACAGATACGAATAATGAACATTCGAGTCCAGAACAAATATCGAACTCTAAGCAAAAATCTAAAAATTTATTAGGTATTTTATATTAATTTGGATGCACGACCATTATTAACCCCTAAATCATATTCACTTGATTGAATAAATAGTGTCCAGATTAATTCAGATCAAGTTAAATTAGTTTAGGTCACAATAAGCCACTATCACCGCCATCGATTACCTTAAATCTCATTTTTTATTTTTTCCAATTTGATTAACATAGGGACACTTAAAGTGTCCAGTTAATACTCGCTTCGCTTGCATAAGCATATTTTTGGAACATTTTTTTCATCCATATGGGTATAACAAAGGTAAAATCTTTTATAAAAAAAGTACTTGAAGGTATTGTATTTTATTTTTGTTACCAATTTATTAATAGCATAATTCTACTATACTGTAGGTCTTAAATACATTACAGATATATACATAGTATGAATGGACTTTAGCCAAAAATAAGTTGAGCATTGTTGATTTAACATAAAAAATTTTAATTTTTATGGCACAGTAATACACCTAAGGAGTTTTTTTTTCAAGACTTTTTTTGTAATACAATTTTTTAAGAATACCTATCTAAATAAACCATATGATCTCTGACTACAATGTAGGTAAGTATGTACCTCAGTATATGTTTATGTAAGTGCAAATAAACCTGCCCTAACTTGGCCCTTGATGATTTATAGCAAATATTCATAAAATTTTGCTCATTTTTTTTGTGTGTGTGTGAGATAAATGTAAAATGCTTAATGTACTTTATATTATAATCTGTTTTGGATTACTACTGTGTATATCTGTAGGTACTAGTAGTTTGTAGTGTAAAAAAAGCTGCCGTTTTTTCCATTAAATAAATTTTAAAAGAATATATTTATAATTTATCGGGGAGTCGCGTCATAAACTAGACTGGAGTTGAAATAGAACTCGTAATAATTTAGTAGTCTCTGTACAGTATACAAGTCCAAGTACCCTGTATAAGTACTTGAAAAAACGAACCATAGTGCCCATCAGACTTGTTTATCTTATGATTTTTATCTCTAAATTCATCAATTATATGGCTATAAAAAATGTGACTGATTGGAGAGTTTTTTAATTACTAAAAAGATAATCAAAATTACTTTATAAAAACATAATTTTTGATACAAGTAAATGACTGGATTTATTGAAAAGTTTGAGAAACCTTCACTGTCTATATATAGTCTATATAAAGTATATTCGCGATTTTCGAGCATTTAAAATGGCTTCTAAAATTGAGTTAATTTTTTCCAATTTTTTTTACAAAAATCAATATTCTGAAATTTTGAAACTTTTTAGATTACAGATTTCTAATTATGATCAAAGGATCTCTTATAATTATTTAACCTTTACCATGTTAAACGGTAAACCTCATATAAAGTCTATTATAACCCAAAGATATATCCTTTCGGAAACTCTTGGAGAGGTTTTAGAGGGTTTTAAGTGAGTTTTCCATCGTCTCATCGTCTCAAGTCTTATATGATATTTATGAATATTATGGCTCTATACTGGTACTTAAAGCTGTACCTATGTGATAGTATTTACAATTGTTTACAGACTTGTACAATTTCTCCAAAGAAAAGCCAAAAGAGTTGAGAATTTTTTTCTTTCAACTCTGTACTAGTATACGAGTAGTAGTACTATAGTACTAGTACTTGTACCTACAGTATGTGAAATATCGGGTATTCTGACGTCAAATCTTTGAACAAGGATCTAAAATCTAGATAGGAGAACATAAGTAGGTTAAAATGAATGGGTCAATCTAGCCTATACTATAGTACCTACTAGTACTAGTACAATTTACAATACAGTAGAGTAGATAGGTAGTACTTATTTGTATGTAGAAAAATACACATTTTTTGAACTTTTTTCTACCAGGAAAAAAAGCAAAGAATGTGATATTTCTTCTGATGGTTCTGATGTTGAGTTTTCTCAAGGGTTCTTTCTGCTGGACTGAAATCTTCCAAGTACATACATTTACTTTGGAAAAGTCAGTCGACCTGCTTCGCTCCACCTCCATTATTTAACTAGAATTCATTTCATTTTATTTTATTTCAACTTAGTACCTACATAAGTACTTGCTTTTATCACTTTAACTACTTTACCCATGCTTCAATACATATCTGTAGATCCAAAAAACTGCAAAAAACATCCTAAATGGCTCGATTTTTCAAAAAATCGACTTACTTAAAAAACTTAAAAGTTTTTTACGCTTAAGATATCAACTCTTCAAGATCCAAATTTTTAAAAATTACACGTATAAAAGGGTTTTAAAAAAAATTAAAATAGATTTTGTATCATTTGAATCAGTTAAAAGTACTACGGTACATATACATATAGTGTTTTTTGAAAAAAACTAACAAAAGTTTGGGCATAATTGCTCTACATTGTAGAGTTTAAGATGTATTTTGATCTTATTCAAGTCAAAGACACGTATTACAAGGTGTAGTACATGTCATTCTTACATGAGGGATTTGGCCTATCACCATTGCCTCTACAAATTTAAATTCTACTTGTTTTTTATGCAAAAAAAACTTAAAATTTTTTTTCTTTAGACTTGAAGGATTACGTGAAGACTTAGAAAATAAGAAATTCAATTTACCTAGGACTTAAGTTTAATTTAATCCTTATTTTGGTTGAATTTACCCCTATATTTAAAATCTAACTTTACTCCTGAATGAAATTAAAACAATTTTTTTTAGTTTATCTTAGGTTGGGTTAGGATTTATAAAATATTTGGGTTAATCCCGTACAGAGGTAAAGTTAGACTAAAAATATAGTGGCAAATTCAACCAAAGTAAGGAAGAGATTATATCGAAGTCTTTTTCTAATGCTGATACCAACCATGACCATGAGTAGAAATACTTATCTACCAAATGTACTCATCAAATTCCAGAAAAAAAAACACTTTTCCAGAATTAAAATCTCGAAAACTTTTTACTTTTCATTGCATGTTTGCTTCTCATCTGGTATTTGTAACAGCAATAGTAATAGTACCAATTAAGATATCAAAAATAATTTAATTAAACGATGAAAATGGATAATTAGAGCCTAAAGGTTTAGCTTTAATGTTTTAAAAAGCCCAATCTTTTCATAACATCTCTTAATTTTTAACCTCAAAAAACTCAAAGTTCTAAGATTACAGATAAAGATATCAAAGTGCAAAAAAATATCTACCAAAGTTATTTTTGGCTAAAATTCCTATAAAATTATACTTAAATTTAATCATAGTTATTTGATTTACATCTTGATAAATATGATTACATGAAGGGATCTTTCATTCTTATGATATAAAACGATGATACATAGTAAGTTTATATTGGGTACTTTTAGAAGAAAATTTTGAGTTACAAGATCAATGAACAAGAAAGGTTTTGTAAAAAAATATTTTTGGTTGAATATATGTACCTAAGTATACATGGTAGTAAAGGGTTAAAATAAATGGGGTTAAGTTTAATATCATCCCTATTTTGGTTGAATATACCGCTATATTTTTGATCTAACTTTATCCCTGTGTGAAATTAAACCAAAATTTTTTTTAGTTTAGTTAAGATTAGGTCAGTTAAGGTTAGAATTTAAAAAAAATTTGGATTAATTTCATACAGGGACAAAGTTAGACCAAAAATATAGGGATAAATTTAACCAAAATAGGAATGAGATTAAATCGGAGCCAAATAAATGTAATATGGTTTCAACTCAAAAACCATCCTAGATCAATTTCGATAAGACTCGATATTGGCAATTTTTCTTTTTTGCAAAAAAATAGCTATTATTTATACACTTATATAATGGTCCAATATACCCAAAGACATTTTCCAGACGATCAAATTCCATTTCTAGCCTTTCTAGTACTTTTTTCCACTATATTTAACTTTTAAGGTTTATAATAGTACCACTTATATCTTATATATACTGAATAGTACAAGAATCGAAATCCTTACATATCAATAAATCACTTATCCGCAAATACCCATAATAATAGATAAATATTTGGGTTCGATAGGCAGAAAGAAACTCATTTTTTATGAATGAAAATATTTGTTTACACATTGTAAATTTATAAATTGTAGAGCAAAAGCACCTTTTCAGCGATTTATATTTATGAGCTTACAAGTACCAGTACATAGTACCCTACTATACTGTAGTAATAATATAAAAATCCTTAGTAAAAAAACTCTTGATCAGTGATTTAAATTCAAAGTCATGGGCTTGCAATTTAATTCAAAAGTTTCTTCTCGTACTAGTTTTAGAGTATTTATTTGTATTAAGATATATTGTTATTTGATTACGACAATTGAATTTCTAAATAATAGTCAAAATTACTGAAACAAGTATGTACATACCTATCTATTTACTGATAGTAAGCGGGTTTGATGGAAAGGATCAGATCAAATAAAATAAAATAAAAAAAAAGATCTGTACACTTGTACTAGTAATTCAGATACTTGAATTGCCAATTGGATTGAAAGTAGGGTTGAATAATTGATCAGTTTACTCGAGAAATTTGACCAGACTTGAGATTCAGGTTTCGCATAAGACTTAAGACTGGATTTACCCTTTGAGGTGATTGTATTATTTCAGTACTAAATAGTTCAAGTATTTTCAATAGAAATCCGGTCAGAATCTTCAAAATTTCAAAAATCAAAATTTTGAACAAATTAGGGTGAAAATTTTGAGTTATGCTGTATTCATTCAGAATCAAGTATTTTCTTTGTATTTGTATGTGTTTTCAAACTTACTCTAAATAGCAAAAATAATATTAAGCTTCAGGTTTAAGGTCTTATAATATGAGTCTTTAAAAAACGTAAAATCTCAGAACTTTTATTTTAGATTTTAGACAAAAAAGTAAGAAAGCAATGATATCACATATTCTACTCGTAATCAAGCTTTTTATTGAAATATTGAGCTTTTTCGATTTAAAATGATATCAATTTCTTGACTCAATAATTCAAAATTAATGATGGAAGTAAAGCTAGGGCATTAATTAATGGCTTATGATTACTGTAGTATTAAGGTTTGGTCTCAAGTCTGATAAGTTCCGCTACTTCTGATGTAATGTGAATTTTAAAAAAATTGAATTTTCAATGTTTTCCTGGATAATTTGATCGGATTTTAAATTTCTAAATTTCTTGGATCTTTTCGATTTGCAGTTTATATACACTTATGAGTAGTGAGTTATAAATAGTGAAGATTTGAATGCTCTGTAGCATAAGCATAACCTAGTCATGAGTCTTGAGGTTCATAAATAAATCGTAATTTGGTGGTAAGCCCTTGTAAAAACCTCAATAAAATTATTATCACTCTCAATTCTCATCACAGTCTCACATTTCCAAGTTTAAACTAACCCAAAAGAACCTCAAACAAACACCAGAAATTAACTATTTAAGACCCTGTATAGTGTAAAGGATTTCTTTGAAACTATTGTAGTACCCTTTATTCTAGATCATTCTACATAATAATTAGAAGTACTACGGCGAGTATATACAGTCTATGTACATTGGACTATTCATTATTCACAAGGACTATCAAGTATGGTATGTATGTATTTCTAGGAATTTAACTGAAATCCTTGTTTTTCCTGGGAAAAGACTCGAATAATTGGAGGAAAGCAATTAGGATGGGAGTTTCTTTAATTTAATGAATTTAACGAATTTAATGATTGAATTTAATGGACATTTAAAAATAAGAATAGAAACAAATTTCACTTACGTCATATCACCATACTGTAAAAGAAATAAATGAGACTCAATTAAATTTTTGGGTAAATTCAATTACATAATAGGGTTTAAAAATAAGATTCAGTCTAATTATTATCATTTTATTTGAAAATTTCAAGTGCCTAAAATCATTAAAAGTAGGCACTTAAATTTCTTTTAAAGATTATTCAAAGGAATATAGATAATAGATGATCAAAAAGAGTAATAAATTAAATATTTAGCAATAAAATGTCAGTTTTATGACTTAAAGATCTTCAAAATCGATTTGATATACTCGTATCAATTGAGTAAATAGGTTTGAAATAAAAACTATCAATGTTTAATTTCAATTTAGGTCAAATTTAGGTCAAATTTTGGTCAACTTACCCCCACAGTGGTCATTGTGACGACGGCCCACCAGAATGCATCGGGAATCGACTTGAAGTATGAATGTTCGGTGCCAGCCTCTGCGAAATAGACCGCACTCGAAAACAGAACCACACCTGAAAATAACAAAAAAAAATTAATTATCATTAATTTTTTCATAGTAGGGTACCCTATCCTATCTGATTTACCTATATTAAATTGAAGCATAACTTCAATCATTACAAAAATATCATTTAAATACCCTCAAATTTACATTTTCTAAAGTTTTTTTTTCAAAATCTCAAATAGTTTTTTTTTTTTGAAAATTTTTTCCTAATTAAAGCCAATCTGCTTTAAATATCAGTACCCTACATATATCAGTATAACCTATAGATGTATTAATTGTGTCAGTGTTACATTGCTAAAATGCTAAAATGAACCCTTTTCTAACTATTAAAATAAACTCAGCTCTCAAGTCTTTGATTATAGTGGGACTACAGAGTAGGTCCTTCGCCTCATATAATGGTTTCTCAAATTTCAACGAAAGCGACGAAAAAAGTTAAAAATCGGGTATAAGATACCTTCAAAGTACCATTATATGTAGTAGGTACTATGTTATATATGTAAGTGTATTTTTTTAAAAGTATTTCTCAGCTCTTATTTCATTCCTTATCTACAAATATTAGTAATCTAACCTCGTACTTGTTTAAAAAGGGATACAAAATGTATCGAGAATCGAGATACATACTTGTACTAGTCGCTAGTACATGTACTACACTATATAGTAGTAGTAGTCGTGTAATATTATCTTCAAATTCAAATTGTTCACAAGTGTTAGAGGGTATGCATATGAGTTGATTAAATTTTGCACAAATAGGTTCAAATATAAGTGTATTTTTTATAGGCTCCGATTTAATCTCATCCCTATTTTGGTTGAATTTAACTCTATACTTTTAGTCTAATTTACATTTACCACTGTATGAAATTAACTCAAAATTGTTTTTATATCCTAACGTAATCTAATCTAAACACTAAAATAAAAAAAATTGGGTTAATTTAATGCAAGGTTTAAGTTAGATCAAAAATATATGGGTAAATTCAACCAAAATAGGGATGATATTAAACTCTAGTCTTTTTTATATTATTAGCTTGTATCTTTACAATATGTACAGTAGTACTTTGGTATGTACTACAGAATAGTATCATACTGGGCTATTGAGTATAGCAAAAAAAAAGAGAAATAAGAAAAATACAACACATGTGGGGTATATCCGCATTATGACAACGGAGTTCGGCGGGAGCTTTATGGTCGAGGGGCAGGCGGGTTTTTTCTTCAAACTTTTTTTTCTACCCGAAAATCCTACAATGTCTCTAACAAGTAAGAGTACTGTCATATGCCCAAATCCTAGTTTTTCGAAACTTTAACTTTGTCCAAATCTCCGATTTGATGAATTTCAGTTAAAATACCATTTTGATTCATTTAAAGACATATATTTATTTAAATCAGAATTTTAATTTGCTTAGAATAACTTTATCTCAGTTTCAAGCTCTGAATTTAGCTTTGAAAAACTCAATTTTGACCCAAATTAACTTATCCTTTACTATGAATTGAGTAGGAAATTTGCTTTTTCAGAGCTGAATTTTACGAATATGCTTTGGGAGATTTACAAGTATTCGATAAAATGGCAATTTAACAACTTTTTTGGCAAAATATTTATACTATTTTGCTATAATGTTACTTGTAGAAATTTTCATTTTTCCTCTCGACTGCTTGCATTTGGCCAAATGCCTCTGTGACTCAAAATTGAGAAAAAAAAAATCAAATATTCATTTTTTTCTAAATTTTTTTATATAAAGATACTGTTGATATGTAAGTACCCTACTTGATAACATTTGTAAGATTTTGATGGATCTTTTTTTACTTATTTTATAAATCTTGAGGTCAAACAATTGAATATAATGTAGCAGTAATGATCTTTAGAGATTTAGACCTTTTAAGAAAAATATGAAATTTTCACTTACTTAAGAGAAACCTACAGTATATTCATAACTAATTCTAATACATGTCATAGGTAGGTATATAAATTGGCAATATTACCGCTCAAAATTTAGGATTTTGAGTAAATTTTTGAGTTGAGCTTTTTTGAGGATTGTCCATTCTTTAAGGAACTAAAATAGACTATGATTTATTCTCATTCCTATTTTGGTTGAATATTCTTGGTCTAACTTTACGTCTTTATGAAATTAACTCAAAATTTTTTTAAATCCTAATCTAACCTACTAAGCTAAAATAAATTTGGATTAATTTCATAATTGAGAAAAGTTAGACCAAGAATATAGGGGTAAATTCAACCAAATAGGCTATGCTATTTGATGAAATTAAACTTAAGTCATTCAAAAATGAAGCAAAATAATGCAAAATGATTATTAGTTAGGTAGGTATTATATACTTATCTAACTATTATCTAAGAATGAGTTAAAATTCTTTATATTCTGTACAATTTGTATAAGCTTTTGCTATTTCAAGTCATTAAAATATCCAAGAACAATAAAATTATGGGCCACATAAATGTGAATATTTAATCAGCTCAAAAACTCAAAGTACATACCTACATATTACATATGTATGTACTATGTATCTATGTATATATCTGTAGTATAAAATAATGACTGTATAACATTCCACAACCTGTTATTGCGGCTAAAATTAAACCAAAAATAATGAAAATGAAATGGACTTATCAAAATACCTACTGTAGGTATAAGTACTCATATACCTACATATATAATGTAGTATGTACATATGTTTATAATAAAATCCGGTAAATATTTAGATTATTAAACAGCTTACAAGTACATGATAGAACGTAAACTATTTCGAAAAGTATAATTAAAGTTACTAAAAGTTGAGAAAGTTTGCTATTTTACAAGGGTATAATTATTAAATTATCAAAATTGCCAAACTACTTAATTAGGTAGGGTATATCAATTTTTCAATTTACTAACTTTTTAATAAGAATTTTTAAATCATAATCATTAACTGATTTTACAAGTCATAAAAGGCGAAGATATAACTTTTAAAAATGAATCAAATTAGAATTATTGAAAAAATATACTTGTCCGGAGTCTGAGTATTGAAAAAAATTGAAACAAGTTTATCTAGAGATTTATACAAAAAATTTAAAATTCATTATTTCTGTGATATTTGTCGATATTTGTAGCATTTACTATTGAAACTTTGCTTGCATTTTGTCTGTCCGTCTGTTTGTTTGTACTTAAGATAACTCAAAAACAATTGGACCAATTTTAACCAAACATGGCATGAAGGGCCTTTATAAGGTCTAATTGTGCCATTTTGACAAAAAAAATTTGAGTACATCTTCCCATAGGGTACTATAATGGACCCTTTAAAGTTGACTTTTGGCCCTGAGAACCGGGATAAAATGGGGTAACTTCAACGCACAATTATAATTTACTATTATATAGTTAATTAAATCCTAGTTTACAAAAGTAAATGAAACTTTTCTCATGTGTATTTTGAAGATCTTTGTCATTCTTATATATTTTAATGTCTCAAATTCCTGATAGAAATGTCATTTTTAAGGATAAGCTTGAAAAACTTTGAGAAATTTTAGGATCTATAATATAGGTATGGATGAGAATTTCAGACCTCTAGTTGATGAAATTAAATTTAAAAATTTTGATTAGCAAATCATTTGGAAGTTATCGAAATTTCTCAAACTTTTTGAAAGCACATTTGTTCAAAAAGTGTGAAAATATTTTGGACTTGAAAACTGTATTAGTAGCATCTATTTATAGTGATAGGTATGTAGGTCGAGTTTAAATTTAAATTTTTTTTTAAACTTTGATGGATTTGAAAGATCTTGAGCCGTCGATAATGATGTAAGTCAGTCTTCTATTTTTTTATTTTTGAAAGATAAAATACTAGTATTACATATAGGCACTATATAGTCCTAGTTAAAGGATAAGTTCAATAAAACAGATCAGATGTGTTCTTAAATTATTTGTTTTCTCAAGATTCTATCTATATTACCTACTACCTACATAACCATTTGGTCCTTGTATAGGACATTATATTAGTACCTACATAAAAATAGCAATTTGTATTTTTTTTACCGCCACCACCAAACTCAAAGTATCACTACTTTACAGTATATGTAGGAAATAGGTAAGCCGATTTAATCTCATCCCTATTTTGGTGGAATTTTACCCTAACTTTAACCTTTGCCTTATATGAAATTGACTCAAAAAAATTTTTAAATCCAAAACTAACCTAACCTAATTTGGGGTAAATTTCATACAAGGGTAAAGTTAAACCAAAAATATAGGTGAAAATTCAATCAAAGTAGGGATGAGATTAAACTATAGTCAATAGGTACTAGTAGTTGTATAAGATATTAAGATCTCTTTAAACTCCAGGAAGAACCATGGTATTATATTATCCTAAGGTACTTAACATCACTATCCGTACTTACAGGTTATATATAGACCATCGTTAAAATCAAAAATATAATCGATAAGAATAGAAAAAGTGCCGTCCTTCAAGGCACAAAAAAGTAAAAATAAAATTGATTCAACCATCGGCAAAAAGCTCTCTTGTAAAAAAATAGATATTTTTGGCTTTTTAAGCATACCCAATGGCCTGCCTATAGTTTAGTGATTCATTTCGTTCTGAAAAACCTGACTTTTGCCTCAATTTACCCTTTTATCATATTAAACCATTATTATTCTAGTTAAATTTAAAGGTTAGGGTAGGATTTTAAAAAATTTCGGTTAATTTCATAAATTTTTGGTTAATTATTTATGTTAGATTAGTTTAAGTTTAGATAATAATAAGTTAGGATTTTTTTTAAATTGAGTAAATTTCATACAGTTGTAAAGTTAGACTAAAAATATAGGGCAAATTCAACCAATATATAGGGATGAGATTAAATCGGAGCTATTTGGCATTAGTTTAGAGGGCTTTATTAAAAGAATGGACTACATATAAAGTGAAAAAATGCGAGTTAAAAATCGAGAAAAATTATAAATTTTAAAAATAACTATGAATCAGCTACGCATAAGCAAAGAATGACATTATTAAAGTATGGTAAAATAGTACATATTTTTAAATACATTAAAATGTAAAAATAGACAAGTAAATTATCAACATTTGACCTTTGAGTATAAATTTAGACTCTAATTCTAAGTGAACGATCAAGTTGAGAAATTTTTGTCAAAAATTGCAATTGTTTGTACGGATATTTATAGTATATAACAGTACGATTGATACAAGTAGTAGAATACCCTACTATAAGTAGGATGCTTAAGAACTATTAGTATTTATTTTTAGCTTCCGATTTACTCTCATCCCTATTTTGGTTGAATTTACCCCTATATTTTTGGTCTAACTTTACCCTTATATAAAATTTACTCATTTTTAGATATTCTGACCTAATCTAACATATCTTAAACTAAACTAAAAAGAATTTGGGTTAATTTCATACAGGCATAAAGTTAGATCAAAAATATAGGTGTAAATTCAACCAAAATAGAGATAAAATTAAACTTAAGTCTTATTTTTATTTATTTTGACCATGAACTAGTTGGATTCATAAAGGTTTTTAAAGAAATAAAATACCTAATGATAAGTATGACTTTAAGCATTGAAAATAAGTTTTAAAAACTTTAAAGCCATTCTAAATATCAGTATTATATTTTTTTAAATTTAATTTTGATAATATTCAAAATACAGTTCCATCAAAATAAATTAAAGAGATAATAGGCAAAAATAACCAATTGTCCATAAAAAATTACAAAGAATATTTCAGAATAATTACACATCTGATCTCAAAAGACCTTTGGAGCTTTTTTGAATTGCTTGCATATTTTGAAAAAAATTATTTTAGGTCCTTTTTTATGAATATTAACTAAAAGATCACTCATTATCATTCTCATTAGTATAAATATTGATGAGTAAAAAAATAGACTTACTTAATATTTTTGACATTTTGAGATCAAATTCTTCAAAAATTAGGTAATATATTCCAAAAAATGTGCTTTTTAAAAGAAAGTACGAAACAAAAAACCTTATCTACCTATATTAGTACGTGTCAATA
Source organism: Nanhermannia cf. coronata Gr-Ori-00579 (assembly GCA_034699045.1). Taxonomy (NCBI): domain Eukaryota; kingdom Metazoa; phylum Arthropoda; class Arachnida; order Sarcoptiformes; family Nanhermanniidae; genus Nanhermannia; species Nanhermannia cf. coronata Gr-Ori-00579. The sequence goes on along the minus strand of JAQIXA010000255.1, from coordinate 23,404 downwards.
GTTAAAAATTTAAATAGAAAAAAACGATCGAGACTTAAATCAGTCATTATTATTATAAAGATTTAATTATGGATAAAATTTTTGGAATTTCTGGAAAAGTTCATAATCTGAAATCTGAGGAATGATTCATACTAGTCTTCTTTTATAACGTCCAAACATAACGTCCTTATTATAACGTGTAATATCTGAAGAAACAGAATTTTCCATAAGAAGCCAGCAGGGTAATAAAACCTTCGTTATGTTTTTTCAAGTAAAGTTCTGTATTTCAATCTTAGAAAATATGCATAATAAACTAGGAAAACCAAGTTTTATCCAAGTTTTACAACTGAGATTCTGGCCTTATCTGTATTACACTTAAAACTTTAAACCATTTTTTTACCATTTTGGTCAGTAAATCGGTCCAATTTTTGACCAATTTGACCATTTTTACCCGTCTAATTTAGCAGGGAATGGCTCCAACCATATGAATATTTTGTAAATTTTGTAAATTTTGTAAATTTGTATAAAACTTACCAATAAATAGGAAGAAAATGAGCAATCCGAGTTCTCTCATGGAAGCCTTGAGGGTTCTCCCCAAAATCTGCAACCCTTTCGAATGTCTGGAGAGTTTGAAAATTCGGAACACTCGGACTAATCGTATTACCCTAAGTATGGCAAGTGACATGGCTGGACACAAAATGAGAGAAAAAATAAAAAGAGAAAAATATTAATCAAAAATATCTCTATTATACAAGTGGAGTGGATTAAAAAAATCTTAGACAAACCACCTTTACAATCAAAAGACAAACAAAAAAAGTAGAAAAAAGAGAACTCGAATCAGAATCACATTGAATTTGGAATTGAAAAAAATTATTTTATGAACCATACCTTGATTACTGGCTGAGTCATTTTTTGTCTTGGGGACAATTGGTTCATCCTCATCTTCGGCGAGAACCGTGGCCAATGTCAAAAAGTACCTGGAAAAAATTTGAAAAAAAAAAACGATAAATTTTAGTCTAAATCACATATTTTTAACTTAATATCTGTATTTCTATTTAATTCAGCTATGAAAAATCAAATTTTGACTCTTTTTTTATACATAAATATATATAATTTTTGTTTCAAGAGTTGAATTATTTCAATAGGATGGTGTTATTAATAAACTCTAGATACATTTATTTACAAGATTTTTACAATTTTTTTCCAACCGGCAGCGAAATTTTTAATAATAATAAATTATTCTACTACATTATACATACATACAGGTTTGGTAAAAGAATTTATCCTTAATAGATTTGAGTAGGGTACTCTTATCTCAAAAAATTTTGAAATCCTCGAGTTTGTTATGTACTTACTTAACTGGACGAAAACTAGGATTTCAAATTGAAAATCGAGATAATACCACTATGAGTCAATTAAAATATGCATAGAGCATATAAAAATGTGATATCGGTGTTTTAGTCAAACTGGTCTACCTAATGGGAATTAGAAAACCAATAATATGCTAATATTGTCAGTATTAGGGTGTTTGAGCAAAAAATGGACACTTTTTCATTAAGGCTCAAGGTACCTACTATTTATAGGTACCTACTATAACCTATAAAAATTTTAATTAAAATCAGACTGATATCTTAAGGGTTTGCGTATTTTGTATACCCTACTCCTACAAAGCATATCTAGATAAATTTTAAACTACTGCTAGTACGAGTAAAGTACTTATAGCATAAGATTTAAGCCTAAAAGGTATACTTGAATCTCATAATTAATCATTAATTAGATATTATATTTATAACTATTTTCATAAAAATATGTCATTTTTGATATTTGATTTATTTTTTTGTAAGCCAAAATAGGTGCAATTAATTTGTACTTTAACTCGAAAAATAGCAAAATTTGCGTGATTTTGTTACTTTTGATTTTGATATAAAGCTTGACTGTATGATTAAAAAATAAAATTACTGCTTGGGGATATACTTACGGAATGATTGCAATCAAGTCTATGATATTCATGACGTCTCGGAAGAAGAGGAACTTGTTGGGACAGGAGGCGAATCGGACCATCAGCTCGAACGAGAACCACACGATACAGATGGTCTCCGTCAGGAAAAACGGATCCGTCAGATCCGGTACCTTTAATTAAAGTAAAATTCTTAATTAAGTCAAAATTGTTATTTTTTATCTCTTATTTCTTATATTCATTTAATTCAGCTTTGAAAAATCAAATTTTGACTCTATTATACACAAATATTCTTTGAAAATAAAGCAAGAAATTAACTATAATTATGATAGTAATTATGTAAAAAACTGACTTCGTCCTCCTCGACGAGTGTGGTATTGTTCGAAATGTGATGGAGCGTGTAGTGCTTGAACTCTGGCAGCGTCTCCAGGCAGAAAATCACGATCGAGAGCAGAATCACAAACACCGATATGATCGCAACAACTCGAGCCTATGGAAAATTTAAAAAATATTACACAATTTAAAAAAAAATTTGCTTGGATTTTTAGAGGTTTTAAGAAATTTTAAAGTATTTTGGGGTATTTTAAAGTATCTTGAAGTATTTTAAAGGGCTCTTCTTTATAATTTCATACAAGAGGTAATCGTTTGACCAAAAATTAAAGGGTCAATTCACCCAAAATAAGGATGAAATTAAACTGGATTGAGTAATTTCAAAGTACCTGTTGTGAGCTCTCGGGGTACTCGAAGAGAAGCCAGACTTTTCTCTGGAACTCGCTCTCGGGCAAAGGTTTCTCCTCCTCTTTGATGAACCCTTCGTCCTCCCTGGAAATAGAACGAATTTTTAAAAAAGTTATTAAAACCATGATGGTAGGAGAGTTGACCTTTAGTATTTCTCACCTGAATTTGTTGATGGCGACCTCGCCTAGCTCGTAGAACTTGATTTCCTCGGCGAAAACGTCAAGAGGCACATTAACGGGTCGGCGTAGTCGGCCCCCGCTCTGGTAGTAGTAGAGGATGGCGTCGAAGCTCGGTCTGTTCCGGTCGAAAAAATACTCGTTACGCAGAGGGTCGAAGTACCTACAATAATATTATATAATAGGTTAATTAAACCTTCATTTTCCTTAAATGGACTGGCAAAAAAACCTACTGATATTTACTTGTCAAACAGACAGAAATGAAAATTTCAAAATATACTCGTAAATATATTCATTTTTATTGCTCAATTAAAATTAAAATTTTCCAAAATAAATTTCAGTCTGTCAATATACAACTATGCTTATATCATGAAGGTTTTAATACTCAAACTTATTGTTAATTTTTGAAGAATTTTCTTTTGAAAAATCTTACCGGATCCGCCTTGCCGGGTCGCCCAGCAGCGTGTCCGGAAATTGGTTTAAAGTCCTAAGCTGCGTCTCGAACCTTAACCCACTTACCTGTAAATTCAAATTATAAATTATAAATTTTTTATCTTAAAACCTACAGGGATGTAGGAAATTAACCCAAAATTTTTAAAATTCTTACATAACCTACTCTAATTTCAACTTAAAACTAAAAATATTTTGGGTTAATTTCATACAGAGGTAAAGTTAGGCCAAAAATATAGTTGAATATATATCGCTATATTGGTTGAATATATCCTTATACTCAACCAAAATAGGGATGAAATTAAACTTAAGCTTTTATTATGATCATTTATAGTTAAATCTTTCTAATATTTGAGTTTAAATCTCGTTATTTAAGTCACTCAAGAGTTATCTATTTTTTACGAGAAATTTCGCAAAATTAATCAAATTTTTGGTACTTACATTAATAACTACTCGTTCACAGTCTTGATGGTTGTGGGGTATCGGTTCGAAATGTCCGGTTCCCGTGAGATGCAGTGTTTGTGGAGTGGGACCATCGTCATCTTGACTGCTCAGCTTGGGTAGAGACCTTTAAAAAAACCGACAAAAAAACCGAATTTTAGAAAAGAACCCAAAAAACGATAGTAAATTACACCCTAGAAGGCTACGATTTAATCTAATCTCCATTTTGGTTGAATTTGGTCCTATACTCCTTGGTATAACTTTATCACTGTATGAAATTAGCCCAAAAATTTTTAAATCCTAAACTAAACTAAACTAATCTAAACTAAAAAATTTTTTGAGCTTATTTCATATAGGTTACAGGGTAAAGTTATACCAAGAGTATAGGGACAAATTCAACTACAATAGAAATGAGATTAAATCAAAGTCATAAGCTAACTAGGAAAATAAGTAAGTACTTTGTGTCTAACCATTCTTCCATCCTTCGAAGACATTGCCTTCGATAAAAGTTAAATAATTCCGAATATTCGATCTTTTTCAAAAAAAACCTCAAATCTTGTAATACACCCTACTACGAGTACCTACTACAAGTAGGTACCTATACTACCTAAATAATATCTAAATTAACTACTACAGATACACTTGATCAACAAATACATAATTATAACTGTAAACAAAAACTTTTTATCAAAAAAAACTTGAGATAGTTTATAGATACTTTTACGAGACTTTTTTCTGATTTTTTGACTCTATTTTCCTATCGGATAATCCACTAATTGTTGAATAGTTGAGCTCTCTAGACTAGATAACTTTTTTTTTCCAAGAAATAGTTGGACAACTTTGGGGCTTTATTAATACGATTATTTGTTATTTTATTGAATAAAGTACACCAAAATACTATAGTAAGATATTTGGTGTTTGTGTTTCTGGGGCTTATTTTCTCCTTGATGAGCTCTAATATGATGAGATATGAAGGTTCACTTCTGCCGTACTAAAAAACTCTTCTTTTTTTATATTTTATTTTAAGAGAATCGAATTCTTTACCAAGTTTTTGGGAGTTGGGCCAAAGGGGAACCTCCATATACATAATATAGGATATCTATATTACCCAAACTACAAATACAGATACTCAACTCACTACAACTTAAAAATTATTTTGAAAATAATACTATACTTACTTACTCACTCACTGTTATAACCTACCTATAATATTACTTTTAGTGCTAATCTCAAGTCTAATTTGCAGTACATTTTTTTCAAACACAAGTAAGCTTTCCAAAATTTGTAAAAAAAATCAGAAAAGTTCGTTAATTACATTAATTTATTATCTATAAATTTATATATTTTGTTAAATATGTCTTTTAAAGAGTCTAAATATGTATAAAATTAACTAAAAATATATAAAAAATTATAAAACCCACTAATAATATCTTGAAAAAATACCAAAAAATGGACAAAATGGCCTTTAAATTCACTAATAATATAATGTATAGAAATAGTAAGTACCCTACGTAAAAATGTCCATAAAACATTAAAATGAAGGACCTAATTATATTTTATAATTTCAATTCACTGACATTTCAAATCAGTAAAACATTGAAACACTCGACTTTTGAAAGCTAAGAGGCTCCGTTTTAATCTCATCCCTATTTAGCTGAATTTGCCTTTATATTTTTGGTCAAACTTTACCCTTGAATGAAATTTTATTAGTTAAGTTTATTTTAGGTCTAATTAAAATTATAAAATATTTTGGGTTAATTTTTGGGTACAGAGGTAAAGTTAGACTAAATATATTGAGATAAATTCAATCAAAATAGGGATGAAAATAAACCTGAGCCCTTTTTAAATATAAATTTTTGCAAATAGATAAGATTGTATTTGATTCAGGATTTCGAACCTACTTCCGAATTATGAATTTTTACAAAGGGTCTATTTGGCTTTCGGACCTTTGCATGTTAAACCTCCTATAAAGGACATAGATTATAATCCGAAGATATCATTTTATTTGGAAATTTTTGATAAATTTTTGATTTTAAATGACATTCCTGTGTAAAAAAAAGTCATTCTAATGACTCAAAAAAAAAAATTTTTTTTTGATAATTTAGGAGGCTTTACTTGTGCAAAGTGTGACTTTTGGGTGACTGCGGAAGTCTGGTGCTCGATTGTGTCGAGAGATCTGTACAAAAGAGAAGATCTGCACCAAATGCCCAATATTCTATATATATAATTACCCGAAAAACTTTGAACTATTTAAATATCCCTATAGATTATATTTATTATGAGTTTTTTTTTTGAAATTTTACAACTTTAACTCCTATACACTTATCTCTTTTACAGTAGTTAAAGTTAATACCTACTCGTACTTGTAGTGATCATTTCTAAGAATGAACACACATGTAAATGTACCTACATATATGTAGGTATATAATATGTACAAATATTTATAATAAATGTTCTCTAAAGCTTGTACTATAATGTACTTACTTATTTTTTAATCTTATCTAGATTCAAATTAAATTTATGCGAAAAACTTTTGTACACAGTAGGTACTCTATGGGTATTAGTTAGTCATAAATACAAGTGCTAGTAGTTATGTACTATAATAATAGTACTAATACTAGCTATAGTACATGTGTACATTGATGATAAGTCTTTATGAGCCACTTTGACCTATATTTATTTTTAAATTAAAATTACGAGATTTTAACAGCTCTTTTGAGTAACATAAAAACTCGGATTTTTATCATGCTCATTATGTAATTAAAATTTATTACAATTACTTTATCCATAACCCATAACCCATACTCGTAATGAGCACGATAAAAATTTTCAATACACAATATCTTAGTACTATGTAGGTAGGTACTACCTACTTGATTTATTAAAAAATTAAAAGTGTAACTAATTGTAATAATACTCAAGTTGCATAAGAATAATTTGAAATTATAAATAGATAATTTTAGTGTTCGAGTCGAAACTATAATGAAATTTTTGAAAAATGTCATTTTTAAACGATAATTCAACTAAAAAGGGTCTCAAAATTAGATTCAAAGTTCAAAGAATTGAATCAAAATGGATATATAATTTGAATTAAGCACAAACATTTTATCATATTCAAATTTTTGAGAGATTATTATGAATATTTTTGAGATTTTTCGACTTTTTTGAGTGACTTTACCCATGGAAATCATCGTCCAAATCCTCTTCGTCGACAGTCTTGAAATTTTGAAGGGGGTATTCAGGGATAGGTAGGGGGTTTGCGAAATCGAGTGAGAATTTATAGGCCCGATTGTTAGTGGCCCTTGAGAGTGAATGAGAAGTTATGGAAGGGGTAATGGATGGGGAGCGAAAATTAGGTGGCCATGGACCGGAAGTAGTGACGATGGATGTCAACTGATTCTGCTGTTGGTCCTGACCATGTAGACCACCAGATGGGCGGTGGTCATGGTCCAGACCATCAAGTTGGTCATGGTCCAGGTCGAATCGACCGCCATGACTTTGGTCAGGAGGGCCCGGGTAGGGGGGTGAGCAGAGACCCCACTTGTCGATGTAGTCCAAGCGAGAAATTTTGAAAGATTTCTCGAGAGTTCTCGAAAAAAACTTGTCTTTCTCACCACACACACCAGAACTATAGTACTATTCTTGTACACTAATTACTTATACAAATAATTAATTATTATCCAGAAACTTCAATCTAGCAGAATCCAGATGAAAAGTTTCTATCTAGGTAGATACTTTTCTACGTCTGGATCTCACACATAAGTCAAGTTTTAGGTTTCCAAAATCTCAAAATCATCTCGAATCCAGCAGCATGAGGAGAGTAGTAGAGCTTTTTTTCTGGAAAACTTGTAAATTGAATCACTTCTTGTTAGTCTACCCACGACCACTAGTATGATGATCTCGATGATGATTATGATGATGAAAAGTAGATAATTTGTAGTACTAGTAGTACTAGTATCAGTACTACTACTTCTACAGATCGTAGGAAAGATCAAAAAGATGATTTTTTTCGCAAAATCACTAGCCGAATTAAGGCTTTTCCCTTCACTTGAATCCAATTCCTTTTTTTCCAATTCTCCAAGAAAAAAATCCAGAGTTCTCCAGGCAGGAACAACTATTTGGGATTCTGGTCGAGAGTCCGACTTTTTCCTCAGAAATTTCTTTACTTTTCCCCTACTTATATGTGTATCAGTAGTACTTATATTGGTACTTGCACAATGATCAACGACCAATGTTTGTCTTTCTACAATAATACTCGGCTTCAAATCTGGATAAATAATACTTGCTCCACTAGTACTTATACTACTACTATGGGGTGTAATAGATGACTGTTCATTTTGCCTGATAAAGTTGGAGAAAAACGAGGAGATCGGCATTGTCCCATTGATTAGACTACTATTTTTCATAAAATAGTATCTCTTAAAATCCACAATTTTCCAAACATGATTTGAGCACACAAAGATCACAACCAGGTAACCAGGAACGACGTTTTGGAGCCACAAGCCTTTGACCATTATTTCGTTGATAAAAATCCATTTTTACAATAGTCTACAACCCCCTACAGATATTTCAAGATGAGTCAGTTCACTATAAGTATCTAGAAATTCAGTCTGCCTTAAAAAATGATAATTTTGATGATGAAAAAGCAAATTTTTAGTCATTTTAAGCAATTTATTTCAGGTTTTTTTTTTGAATTTTTTTTTTATTTTGAGGTCGGTGGTTTAAAAATGTAGAGTAATAAATGTCATTTTTAAGTCCTTAGATTTGATTCAAATTTATCCTATAAATTTTACAAAATTCTCAAAATTTCCAATTTTTGTAGATGCAATCAAGAGTTCAAGTGTGGAAACTATATGGTTATTCCAGCAGACATTATTGCCATTGCGGATTTACATTGAGTTCTGAGTCTGAGCTGAAATTTCGGTCATATGAACCATATATAGGATAGTTAAAGACCATTATACTCCGCATAGCACCGCATTGCACTAGGCAGCCGAAAAAAAACCGTTTTTTCCTCAAAAAAAACCCTTTGAATACACCATGTACTGTATACTATATGTATGTATCAAGTCCTTAGGCCTTAGACTTATTAAACCTTAGACTTGAGAATTTAGAATAGGATGGAAAGCACGAGATTTATCTTATTTAAATAGCCCTATGTATATGCGAATTTTAATTGTAGTTAATTTTTTTCAAAATTTTTGGATGGACCACAAAGAAGCAGACTTTAAATTTCGGCAAAAATTTATAAAATTAAACTGAAACAACACATTCACAACAACAATAACAACATTAACAACACCAACAACACTCGAATAAGTTCACAACAGTTGTAACCTGAGATTTTTTAATGATTTAAAAAAAATTAAGAAGCGCATTTCCTTTACAATTACAGATATTAATTACAATTAGATGCAAAATTACAAAAAAAGAATTTTGTCAAATTTTGTAGCAAAGTAAGTAAATCGTACAAGTCTTTTTACATACAACTATTTATGAATTCGAAATTTGATTTTTGATTAAAGGATGGTATAAGTAGGAGATAAAAAATGATTTTTTATATCTAGGTGATTTGACAAAATATTCAAAAATTTTGGATTTTAAAATGGCTGGAAAAAATTTTGATTAGCTTTATAATATACTGTAGATTGTTGCAAAATATTTTTTTATAAGATTTGGGTAAAATATGCAGGATGGACAAATTGTTGTTTTGAGCAATGGACGGCTGTTGATTTTCAATTTTTTTTTTGAGGATTTCAAGTACCTAAGTATACTATATAGTACTGATTTAAAGCAAATTTTTGAAGGATATTTGTTGAAAAAGCTGTGATTTAGAATGTAGAACTGAAATTTTTATCTCGGTCACTAGGATAGTATCTTTATAATATGTAGGTATATGTAGTTTGTTGATTTTGAGAGAAATGTTGAGACTTGTATGATTTTTCTGGGTAAAATTGGCTAAGTTGTGTGTAGTCTTAAGGGTTGCAGAACGAGATGACCGGTTTCAACTGTTTTTTCGGACCGAAATTTCGGAGTAAAGAAAAATTCAAAAAGGGCCAAGTTGTTGGAGGCGAAGTTGAAGTAGGGCCAGGCGCAAAAACGAGCCTTACAAGTAAAGTCACCTAAATCTCAAAAAAATCTTTAAAAAATCTTCATTTCTAGAACCTACAAAACAACAGACTCTACAAAATATTTGGAAAAGCGTCAAATTCTACAAAAAATGACTTTCTAATCAAAGTAGGGGATTTCAAAATTAAATTAGGGGATAGTTCAAAATCATTTTTGTAATTTAATCCAATTTAATTTCATACCTATTTTGATTGAATTTACCCCTATATTTTGAGCTTAACTTTACCCCTGATGAAATTAACCCAAATCTGTTATTTTAGTTTTGTTTTGGTTAGATTAGGATTTTAAAAAAATTTAATAAACTGTTTTCATATTAGTACCCACCAGTTGTGTACCAATCTTTATTTAAATAATTTTGACCTTTGATTTCAATATTTAATGTTATTTACCAAGAATTTAGATCCTTTGGTAAAAATTTATAGTTTTAAAGATCGATTCAGATTGCTATTATTACAAATTAAATGTAAAATTGAATTTTTTCGGGTTTTTTTTGGCATATTTTCTTTAGATGAAAGTATCTTTTCTTGTAACACATTCTAAGGCTGGTTAAAAGTCAAAAAATCTTATAAGAAATTTCGGTATACTTGGCTGGCAGTTGCCAGCTTTTGCTTTCACCCAAATTCCAAATTCCAAAGCCCTTATCCTTAATCCAAATGTACATAGTACATACATTGGTACTAGTAGAGACTGAATATTTGTACTTGTACTAGTAGGTATGTAGTACTCATAATACAAGAAGGTATTTGAAATTTGAACATGACTACAACATAGTATGGTAATAGAGTAAGCATAAGGATTGTAATAAAATATATTTTGTGACTTTAAGTATATGTAAAATAGACCAGAAGTCATAATATTTAAAATTGTATTTCTTTATTTAGAGCTGGAAATACCTGTGATAAGCTTCAAATATCCAAAATATCGGGAAATAACATCAATCAGGTCAATCATACTAGTACTATTAACTATTACTACTAGTACAGTTCATAATTTCAAATATTTCAAATCGAATTCCAGCACAGATATATCTTTATTACCCTCCTGGATACTATAATTTATTTTGAACCAGATAATAATTTGAAATTGAAAATTGTAACGAGGATAAGACGCAGTACCTTATGTACTATATTATATGTAGTAGAATAATAACTGTAGTAAGGCGACAGAGTGGAACTAATTACAAGAATTTGATTTATTTTCCAATTTCAAATGGCGGACGAAAAGACAAAAATTTCAGTCCCAATTGTTGCCAATTTATTGACAAATAGGTATCCACGATCTACAGTAATTAATGCCCTGAGAGAGAACAAAAATGCTGATTTACTCGTATATTTGACTTTTTTGTACTCAAATCCAGGTTTAAATAGCAAATTTTAAAGGTCAAAAACCATATAAAATCCCTTTTATAATATTTTTACGACTAGTGTCATATTTAAATTTGACAAATTGCATAGAAAATGTTTAAAATCTGCAAGATTTCCTATTTAAGATGTGAAATTTTTCAACAAAATTTACATTCTATCTATTTATATTTACCTAATATACTTATGACGTAATAAAGGCTAAGATTGATTTTATTGAGACAATTACGAGGATTTTATGCTAAATTTTGATTTGGATAAATGGCCGGAAATCGACTTTTTTCTCCAAATTTACTCAAACTTTCCACAAGTATCTTAGGAATAGTACAAAGTATTAGTAAATACCTTTTCAGCTATTTTTACTGGTTTTTTTGGGGTAAAAATGCAAAAGTAAATGTACTAGTAGGTACTACTGTTAGTTTAGTAAGGTATACAAACTTGGCTGGATAGCATTTCTAATGAGTTTTAGGTTGTGAACTGAACTGGCGTAATTTCCAATAATTTAGAGCCGACGACTGTCTGCTCAAAATGTGAGTGAAATTCAAGAAGAAAATTCGGGGATATCCCGAGCTTGCATTTGCCCCAATCCAAAATCCAAATCAAAAATCCTACTAAAATTGCAAATCCAGCCAGTTGGCAAAAAATAATAAGATAATCTTCACACTTTCAAATCACATTTTTACATTTACATTTCATTAAAATTAGACCTGAATAAATTACCCTATCCTAGTCCTTAGGGTCTATACTATATTATTAAAGCCTAAATAATTTTGCCATCTTATTCTTTATATAATGATATATACTGTAGGCACAGTATATAGAAAGAAATTACCTTATTCAGATAGCACTTAAAATACAATATTTCTCAGGTATTTAATTAAAATCCCAAGTCATACACCTACTAAATACCAGTGAAACCTTTTTAATAATATCGTTTTGGTTTTCGATGTAAAATATCAATATTTTAACTAATTTTGATTTTATAAAACTAGATATTCTCTAATTATTAGAGTCTAATACCAAAGATAACAGTAAATTTAATTGAATTTAAGGCATATCTGAGCTTTAAAATATGTAATTTTTAAAATAAAAGTCTTTTAAGTTTCAATATTTAGTTAAGGAAGATCTAAGGTAGATACTAACTAAAATTATTTTTGTATTTTAAGAAATTTATAATAGTTTGCTAAAAATTTCAAGATTAGAAAAAAATTTGGTTAAACTAAATTTTTGGCAAAATATACCTACATATTGTTTGTTAAAATAATCGTTTAAAAATCAATTTTTTCAAAATTCAAGTGCATTTTAGGAACCCATTTAGTGCCCTTATAATCCGAACTCTGGTCATTAGGTTAACCAATTGGCCCTAATACGTTAGGGGAGTATGGGGACAAACGGAAATTTAATATTTGAAATTTGCCCGTATTATATTAATCTACATTTATTTTATAGTATTTTTTATTTCTTTTCTTTTAATACTGTATTTTGCATGTAAAACTACATTATACGAGTATACATAGGTAGTACATTATACATAGTAGTATATTACCTACTACACTAAATATTTGGTTATTGAGGAAATAAATATAAACCAGTCAAAGTCTCAAAAATTTCTCGAATTTCTTGAATTAATGCGTGCTGAAATGTAAAAACCACAATTTACCCTTTATACATTTTAAAGACCATTGTGTAATTCATACAAATACTCGTGTGAATGTATCCCTTACTAAAAACTAGGATTTTATAATAAAATTAAATCAAATTTAATACAATGTACAGGTATATTTAATGGAATTAAAAGCTGTATAAAATTACGCAAACTCATTATTATCAAATTAATTTTACATTTATAATTGGTAATGTACTTGTGCCTATATCTGTATAACCACCATATTAGACTTATTATAGGTTTGTATATACATTAGGATACTTGAAATTTTATATTGAAATATTAAGTAAATTATTTGAAAATTTGATAATTTAGAATAAAAAAAATTTGTGAATAAATTGGTATAAATGAATAGATTTAATTTAGTTTATTTTTTTTTCGTTTTCTAGACCTAGTTTTGTTTTTATCGATCTTTCATTTAGAATTAGAACCTTATCTTTACTACACTCACCTTTATCTTGAATCAAATTCTGGCTAAAATATTTTCCCTTTAAACTCTATATTATTATAGTTATATTAGGCAGACCTACTACTCTGTATAATATTCACATATTATACAAGGTCTTTTAAAAGTTAACATCATTATTTAAAATCACAATAAAATTATCTAGCTCTAAAGCTTCTAGTCGTAATTAGATATTTATAGTCAAATAGAATTTGAAAAATCAAGAATCAAAAAAGGCTTCTTTGTTCAAGATAGCTCAAAAACTATTTGACCGATTTTAACTTGACATGAAAGACTACAGAAATAAATTTTTGAAATTTTTTGAATGCGATTGTTATGTAATTATTGGAAACTCTGTATAAATAAATACATTACTTACATATTACGTAGATAATATGTATTAAATAACATGCAAATCAGAGTCTAAAACCAAACTGAATTTCTATTCACATAAAATATTGGTAGGTACTACATACGAGTAGTAGCACTAAAAGTCCAAAGTATTTTTTAATATCGATGATACAAATTCTCAAATTCTCTACATTTTATGTGTGGGTTTGGAATTAAATTCAGTTTTGTTGACTGGGGTAAAAAATTATAGAAATTCAAAATATATTGTACTTTCCTCAACTCTGTGACTCACAAATCAATTTTTTTTAACCTTTTTTGAGACTTGCAAATGTAAATACAAGTACATATAGAGTACTATATAAATACTAGGATTTAATTAACTACTCTTTAGTTTATTATTAACTGGGCAAACAAAGATTCGATGACAAAGTTAGGGAATCACATATCTTTTTTAACATATATGAAATAAATTTTCATGTTTCAGGGTGTGCAACACTTCATGAGGTAGTGTCATCTGGATTTTTTGCCGAAATGGTATAACTAGGCCCTATAAGGGTCCTTTATGCCAAGTCGGTTAAGTCGGTCCAGTAAGCTTTGAGTATCTTCAGAACAAACAGGCAGAAAGTCAGACGGGCAAAATGAAAGTAAAATTGAATTGTGAGTGCTTGCTTCGCTTTCACAAAAAGTAAATTTACGGAGTACATAAATGCAAATATTACATTTGTAATATACTAAGGTGCATACTTACCTAGTGGGTTTTTGTACCATTAGGTATGTAAGTAAATGGAGAAAGTTTTTTTTAAAGTAGGCCAATATTGATTCTGGTGAGAATTTTATTTCCCCTATTAATTATACCAGAAATGAGGATCTAACAATAATAAAATCTAAAAATCTAATTTATGACCAGATTTAATTGGAATTATAACAGTGATTTCAATTACTAAAACTTGACCTAATCTATAACTGAGAAAGCACTATAGTACTTTATCTTCAATATATCTCTAGTTTTAAATTTATTTGCCATGTTAAATAAAGGCCAGAAAACCCGAAGATACTTTATGGTATCATATTTCTTGCTTATTTATGTATATAAAAAACTTTTCAATTTTGTCAAATTAGCTTAAAAACTGCAACGATGACCTTGTTAAAATGTCAACTTTTTTGTTCAGTAATTATAATTGACAATGGTAAGATAAACCTGTCATTTTGTTAATAATTTATAGAATTCTGGATATTTTAAACAGATATCTAGAGTAAGTTTGAAAGTTTGACATAAAAAGATCTAAGGGAATCACTAGGGCTTTAACTTAAACTCATCCCTATTTTGGTTGAATTTACATTTATATTTTTGGTATAACTTGACCACTATATGAAATTAACTCAAATTTAAAAAAAAATCCTAACCTAGCCTAAGCTAAACTTAGAGATTTAGGTTTAATTTCATACAAGGACAAAATTAGACCAAATATTTAGGGGAAAATTCAACTGAAATAAGGAAGACTTTAAACATTGAGTCGCTTATTCTAGAATATCTAGAATTGAAAATGTAAAACAAAATATACTTAAAAAGTCACAAACAAAAAAGTTTTAAAAGAATAAATAAGTAGTCTTACTATATAGTAGGATACCTACTTACTGTCTATCTTTCTGCCAAGAATTTTAAGAAGTTACTTTTACAACTTGTCTCAAAACTCAAAAAACTTTATCCCTCAAAAAAAAAGCGAAAAAACATCTTTTGAAAGATCCTTTGAAGTACCCATTTTATACCTAACTACTTGTAAATTGTAATTCAAAGTAGAACCCACCTTATTAATGGACTGTAAACTTTTCAAAGAAAAACAAAATCAACTTTTGAGCAATATTAGTTCACAATTTCATCAAAAAGTTTAAAAATTTTGTAATTTATTTGACAAAAATTTTAAAAAAAGTTAAATTTTTGATTATTACTAGATATAATAAACTTTCAAATTATCAGATTCTCTTAAAAATTAAGTATCCTGATAAATTTAAAAAAATTTCAAATACGTATTTGACCTAGATGTTTGATTTATGAACTAAAATGTCCAGTATTGAGTTAAAATGAGGATTTTTTTGTAACCCAGTTAATTACATATGAATTTATATAGACTTAAGTTTAATTCATTTATATTTTGGTTGGGTTTATTCCTATATTTTTGGAATAACTTAACATCTGTGCAAAATTTACTTCAATTTCATACAGGACTAAGGTTAGACTTAATATGGGGGTAAATTCAACGGAAAAAGGGATGAGAGTAAATCGGAGCCATGTATATTATGGTAAGTATTGGGCTAAAATATTGCCCATAAAACTTATTTTATGTAATTTATTGTACTTTTTCATTTGAATTTTGGGTAAATAAAGGATAGTAATTAATAGTTGTAAGTGTGGTTCGTTTGGCATTTGTGGTGGTCTTAAATTAAAACTTTTAATAGTTTTGGACCAAAGAACCAAATAATTTTACTTGTGTTAATACTCTACTGTTCAAGTACATAGTTCATAGTACATACTAGTAGTAGTATGTACAACTAGTGCTTATTATAATTATTAAAATAAACTTTTCCTGTACATTTATATATGCAAATAGTACGATCTAATCTCTTTATAAAGTATCCTTTTAAGTATCTTGTTTCAAACATATATATTGCCTTGCTAAAAATCAAATTTCTTCAAATTTTCAAAATACAAGGATTATCAAGATGAGTGAATTATTTATCATGATCATCAGAGGTAGGATTTTAGGGTACAAAAAATGACAAAAAAAGGTACTTTATCTGTAAAAGGCAAAAGGCAAAAGGTATTAAAATATATATCAAAAGAGGACAATAAAATATTCAATTTTCACCAAATTATTGAAAGAAATCAGTTTGATAGTAAATATTTATCATTATTAAAAAAATTAAAAGTTTCTAAACAATTTTTCAACTAGGATATAAGAAATATAAACTATCATTGCTTTTTTGAAATTTTTTTATGACAATTTCAAATATGTATAAAAATCCAAAATATCTTGAAAGAAAATGATTATTTAAGTTACTTTAGAGGTGCATTATAAAGATATTTTGCTGTATATCAAATGAATGGGTTATAGATTCATTATTCAGTACAAGTTTTAGATGGATTCTGAACTAAATAAATTCTTGTCTTATTAGGTGTAGTATTAGGCGATGCTGGATATCAGTAGGTAAGGTTCTTACTTGGGCAAAAGGTTGAATAACTTTTCGAGTAACCGACCGCAAAAATGCAAAAAATCGAAATGGAGAAACTTGACTGACCTAGCGGGCTTTTGTAGAAAGTAAGATGCATAAAAAACCTCCAAGGGTTTCTACAACTCTCTATACCCAGCCGGGTATCCTGAACTGAAGCCCGGGTCTATTTTTGCTATTTTTTTGGCATTATACTGTACAGAAGTAGATGGAAAGTTCCTACTATAGGTACTTTACTAGTACTAGTACTACTAAAGGTAGATTGGGGATAGTATCGAAACTTTTTTCAAAGGACAGCCTGTTTTCAACTGAATCAGTTGTACTTTGACCTAAAATTTTGAGACTTGAATTTAATTTCATTCCTACTTTGGGTGAATTTACCTTATATATTTGACTTATTTGACTTATTTGAATTATTTACCTTATTTGACTTTCGTAACTGTTTCCCTGTATGAAATTAACCCAAAATTTCTAAAAATCCTAACCTAAATTAACCTATCTTAACCTATCTTAACCTAATTTTTTTAGATAGTTTAAGATAGGTTAAGTTAAGTTAGGATTTTAAAAAATTTTGGGCTAATTTCATAAAGTATCACTAATAATATAGGAGTAAATTCGAACTAAAGAGTTATGATATTAAATCAGAGCCAAATTTTTTGTATGTATATTTAGAGATTTTTTTAAACAAATTTCAGGTCAAAATAGCTTCTTGTACATGGTATAAAACGCTGTCTAGATTTTAGAACTTTGTAGTAGGTACTAACCCTATTCTACCCCAAGTGTAGTTTCTATCCAAGTCCTGGGTATTTAGAGTGCTACTCGATGTACTAGATGGCTTAGAAAAGTTAGAATTTGGAGAAAGTTGGGCCAGATTAGACCATGGTTATACCAGAGAACCAGATATTTAGATGGGGAAAAGTCCATTTAACTATCTAAATACTTGTCTTGTCCTAGTCCTAGAACTAGTAGTATTTGGATAAGCATACAAGAAATAGAAAAAATAAAAAATACATTTGAATTCAAGAAAGC
This sequence comes from Nanhermannia cf. coronata Gr-Ori-00579, assembly GCA_034699045.1. Classification (NCBI taxonomy): domain Eukaryota; kingdom Metazoa; phylum Arthropoda; class Arachnida; order Sarcoptiformes; family Nanhermanniidae; genus Nanhermannia; species Nanhermannia cf. coronata Gr-Ori-00579. The sequence continues at coordinate 5,457 of JAQIXA010000255.1, read as the reverse complement.
ATGCTTTTAACATGCTTTAGAAAAAGGTTCAAAAAAATACTCAAAACCATCACTTATCTATCCGAATAGCTTTCTTTGAAATTCTATTTGAAATTTAAAATTTTTTGGTTCAATTTCATTCTAATTGTTTCTTTAAATTAAATGAGACTAAACTTGTAAATTTTTAAAAAATTCTATTTTACACATTGAAAGATAAATTTTCTCCAATTCTAATCTGATTTTTCTGAATCTTTTTGAAATATCTGGATTCCAGATATTTCTTTCTATTATTGTACGATTCCAAATCTTCTACTTTTGCAATTTTATATTAAAATAATGCAAAAAAAAGAGCTTGAAATAGATATTTTAACCAAAATTTAGCAAATATTTGGTAAAATTTTGGTAAAACAACATGTAAGAGTTGAAAAAACGAGCTAAAAGTATTTACTTGAGCAATTTTCCCGTAAGTCAAGTCAAAGAATTTTTTATATTTTTGTATTCCACGCTTAACTAATATCAAAGAAGTGTATTTTTTCTCTAAAAAAAACTTTTTTTTACTAAAAAAACAATACTGCATTCAATTCTTATGTACCTAGATATAATTTTATCTGGTTTAAAATCAAGAAAAAGTATCATTATTACTCTTCTTATACAAGTAATTTAAAAAGTTTTTAGAATAAAATGAAGCAAATAGTCTCAGAATTTTTATAGTAATTTGTAGGTATAAAAGAATATTTTTAGACGAGTACTCGTACTTTTTTGTGCATTTTAGTCAGGGTTGAATTTACATTCAAATAAAAACATAATTTGTACTCGTAAAAGAAATATGTATGTAAAATATCGAGGATTTTATTCCAAAGGATCTTCTATAGGTATTCAATTTCATCCCTATTTTGGTTGAATTTACCCATATATCAGTATTTATGGTCTAACTTTACACCTTTATGAAATTATACAATTTTTTTAAAGTCTTAACCTAAACTTAAAATATTTTAGGTCAATTTCATACAGGGGTAAAGTTTGACCCAAAAATATAGTGGTAAATTCAACCAAAATAGGGATGAAATAAAATTTAAGTCTTTCAAAAGTATCTTTAACTTCAGATTGGAATTTGAATTTGAATCTGGAGTATCAGAGCAATAATTCTTTTTTCCCCTTACAACAGTATCGAAATGGATCTAAATTTATTTTGCAAAAAAGAGATATAACCACACTAGTAGGCACTTTGCTTTTTGCCCTATATTTTATCCAATTTACAAATCTCTATCTACTTAACTTTATACTAAAAGTATCTTATATACGAGTATAGTACCTACATAATATGATAGAAGTTTAGTCTAGATAAATTGTAACCTAGAATCTGGACTATTTGTCCATAATTGAACTATCTGAATACTAAATACTATAAATTTTAATTTCTTCAAAAATATCGTGATTTTAGCACAAAAAGGCTTAAATTTTTAAGAAATATTTGACTATTTCTTACAGATTATCTATCGTTTGAATAAATTAATTTGCTTTAGACCCAAAAATGTAGTAAAAAAGGTCAAAATTTGAAGAAAATTTCTTTTGAATTTGGTATAAAAATGAAATTTGACATTTTTTCTGCACATTTTTAGGTAGAACAAAAGTTAAGCAAACTTTTGTCTGTTTCGAATTTCGAGCAGATTTAGATGAAAAATTTTACTGCGAATTGCTCGGTTGTAATCTTGTGAGAATTCTCAGTCAACTTTCTTTTTGTACCAGGCAAAAAAGTACAGAAATAGAAATATAAAACTGACAATAAGAAATATAAATTTAGACACATGGAGGATAGAAATAAAAAAAAATTTTGTCTTACATTTATTAGATATGTACTACATACATATATGTATAAGGGTACTGTACAATGAAGCCTTTTCAAAGGACTATAATACAAGTTCCCCTCTAAAGGCTTATTGCAATTTATTAAAATTAATTTAATCCTCTTAACTACCAAGCTGGCTATAAAATATGAACCAGTTTGGGGTAAGCTGAGGATATATTGTATATACACATAATACAAAAAGCACAAAAAACACTTTAGTTTAAAATTTAAATCCATTACTTTGTTATGGGCAAAAATAGACAAAGACACCTAAGTATGTATTAGAATCTTTAGACTCGGAAAAACTTACAAACATAATTACAATAAAAAGCCTTTATTACTAATTAAAAACGACTCAAGTTTAATTTCATTCCTATTTTCGTTGAATTTATCACTATATTTGAACTAATAACTCTATCCCTGTTTGAAATTAACCCAAAAAATAACCCAAAACCGGCCAAAATTAGTAAAATTAATTTTCATTTTAATTTCATTTTTCAAAACCTACCTACAAACTTTACATGAATTATTACATTTATTGTAATTGCAGTTACGCAGATCTAAATCATACACATAGATACGAGGCTCGTCAAAAATTTCTTTGAAATCTTTCGTTTGTATTTCTTTGAAACCTAGGATTTCAAAATTGAAATTTGGGATTAGGATCCCATCTGATATGAGAGTAAGACTCGGGTCAACAATCAATTTTTTTTAGAAATTTTTGCAATTTTATGTCTAAAGATGAGTATTTTGAGTATTTTGAGCAGTGTATTTGAGTGGGGGCAAATGAATTATCATCGGATTTTATGTCTTTTTTCGACCAGAGTCTATAGTACGTTTTTATACATACTAGTAGGGTACATAATATTAACTTAGGTGGTACTCTTTAAGTACTACCATAATTATAGGTATTCTACAGTAAAATACCTACTGTAATAGAGTATCTGGAACTAGAATACCTAAAATCTACTGTAGTATGTAGGGTACTTTTTCTATGTAAAAGTATATGAGAACCTACTAATAGTTTAAGGTACAAATTTCAAGGCCTTAGAATAATTTATATATTTTACTCTCGCTTTCTCCATGCTCCATTTTCTCCCTACTAATATCCCCCTTAAACAAATGTACTCTAGTTTTGCAGTATCTAGCCAACCAGACCTATGAATCCTGACAAGTAACCTCACATAAAGGTCAGAAAAATCATCAATTTCTTCAAAATAAAACTTAAGTGAAGGTAAAATACAGAATTAGCTTATTTAGAAAAATGTCAAAATTCAAAAAATGAGATATTCTATCTAGGGAATATCTAGGGAATTCGTTCTAAAATTGTCAAAAAAATAAATTTTGAGATTTCAAAATCTTCAGATATTGGTTCATTTTTTTGTAAAATTTATGTAATAATTTACTGACTAAAGTATAATTTTGCTTGTTCCTGCATAACCTAAGTACTAGTAGGTATATATAGTGATCCAGTACTTGTGTATAAGGTATAATAAAGATATTGTTAATGGTCTTTTAGAGTCCATGATCTGATCGTGTGTACTTGATTCTGTAGGTACTCTACATCAATTTTATATTACCTAAAGAACTCAATCTCTCCAGCTCACTTTTATTTTTTATTTATTTTTTATTTTATTTGAGGTTCATAAGGACAGATGGGTACCTAAGCATATATCTACCCACCCGTAATCCACTATAAATAAGTAGGGTACTCTATACAGTATATACTACATATCTGAATAAAGTAGGGTACACATAAGGTACTTGAGATTTTATCTATAAAAGTGAAATAAACCTGAGTAAAATACCCTTAGTACATATGTACTTAAAATATACTTAAGTAATAACCGCAGAGTGTCAAATAAAATGGCCAAAAGCAGATTTTTAATGAGCACAATGAGAAGACCCTTAAATTCTATTTTATAACCCTTATAAATAAATTTTCCTATAAATCTACTAGTACTAGTTATTAGTACTCTTAAGGCAAGTAGGTATATGAAAAACCTCATACTCGTAAAATTTCTCAATTTAATCATATTTAAATGTGATCTGAATCGTTAAATTTATCGTAGAAATTATTAAAATTTTAATCAAAATTGTCAAGATATTTATTGGCACCTGCAACTTTCTAGATATGTTATATCCTACACTTCAATTTTTTAGATATTTTTATTTTTTGTTAAACTTAAATTCCTTATAGTTGTTAATTCAAATTTTTTGAGATTCAAAATTTTTATATTTTCAGTATCTTTTATATCTACCTAATTATAATACAGATTAAAAAAATAAAATTTCTAGCCCTAAAACATAATATTACGTAGTTATTTACCAATATTCTGGAAATTTTTTTAATGTAAGATTTGATGGCATATAATATATATCGTTATGTATTATGAAATATCAGGAGTATCTATAAAAATAATCTTGTCGTAGTAGGTATAATCTGTATTTTACCAATTATAAAATAAATAACTATCAGTAAGATAACTAGAATGAGCATGGCAAAATTGTAAAGTAGGTACCTACATATTTTGTTAATATTTTAGAATTTATGAAAATTTGATAAAACCGGTGGCAAGTTAGTCTAAAATTTCCAAGAGAATGTGATCATAAATGACCTTTTGATCCTTTTTAAAACCGACTTTTTTGTAATTCTCAACATGGATAATATCTAAAAGAGAATTTCAACCCGTACCTACCCTTAATATTTAGATATGTATTTGATGTTTAGATGTATGTGTTAGAAGGAAGAGCTTTTTAATTAAATTTTGACAAATCAGAAATGAATTTTGATTGACAATTCTCTGGTGAATTGGCCCAAGAAAAAAGAAAAAAAAGAAGAACTTGATTCTGGCATATAAAAATTATATCCAAGTTTTATCATATCATATCTTATCTACACTAGTACGAGTAGATAAGACAGCCTGACAGACAAATAATCCAAGTAAAATCTTTGAGCTTATTTCTCTAATCCATTTTTATTCAATCCATGTCTTAGTCTTGGATAGAATACTTGTATTTTTACCTATTATTTTACATATATTATACTACTACTTATAGTACCTACTATACTTTTTACAAGTACCTACATATCATATTATATGTATTTATATATTATTCAGTTCAGATAGAGATCAAGAAAATCTTATATAAAAATAAGGCAGAAAATGTACAATTCCTTTGTGAATTCCACAAGATTCGTTAAGTCGTACAATCGATCAATTTGTTTTTTATTACTATTACAGATTAGCTGAACTTTGCTACTTACGTATCATACTAGCAGTATATAGTATTTTACATTAGTATAAGTACCCTACATAAATACAAGTCCAATTTAAGTCCAATTTATTTATTATTTATATCGTTAAAATAATGACTAAAATATTAAGAAACTGACAAATTTGCTCAAAATTTTGCTCTTTGAGGGGGGTTCCGGGTTTGTGCATAAGAAATGCCATACCTTGTTCACCGCTTTTGTAAGCCTGGATAGACGTAAAATTTCCCGCTGAATCCGAATATGATGATGGTTTTGTCAAATTCCGTTGCAAACAGCTCCAAACTTAAGCGCGAATATTTGAAAATCGTCAAAAACCATTATATTTTGGCAAGTTTTTTTAATATAACTCGGCCAA
>JAQIXA010000254.1:0-52054 GCA_034699045.1 Nanhermannia cf. coronata Gr-Ori-00579 | reverse complement strand
AAAAGTTAGGGGGTTGTTTCTGGGCCACCCTGTCCTATACTAGTACTTACCATTAGTTTAGTTACCATATCATAATTATAGTGTAATAATACACTACTTTGTAATAGTATACTGTAAGTAGTTAAATAGTATTTGTTCTCTGTACTATACAGTTTTATGTTAAGGAAAAGCCTTCAACTTAAATTCCCGATATGTCCCATGTATCCTTGTTCAAAAGCACAAAACTCAGAATTTCAGAACAAGATAATATTTTTGAATCAAATCTTTGATTTTTGAATGAAAGTTTTTGAAAAATATTTTTCAAAAAAAATTGTTTTCAATGGATGTATTAAGAAGTTGTATAAATAATCATATTGTACTTACTCGCTAATATACTTACCTATTTTAAATACCATATCCATGGTCCATAATTCATAATGTATTTCTATTTAACATTTTATTTTTTAATTATTAATTATCACAATTACAGATAATTTTATAAACTGCACTTTCTTTGTCTCTAATAATATAAATCTTCATAAGGAAAAATAATAATCAAACTCATACAATTTTACAATAATAGGGTACAGTACTTACTTTGTATGTATATTTTGAATGTTACTATTACTGTATGCTGTACAACTATATCTTTTGTTTTATATCTAAACCTATCTAAACTGCAGAACTATAATTTTATTAGTTATACTAAATCATATTGGTAGTAATTTAATGTTTAAATAATTTTGTAATCGAAATTTTATAAGATTTTTTTAATAAACAAAAAATACTAAAAATCAAAAAAACTGTATTTATTTCCACAATTTTGCTTAATCGTATGTTGAATTTTTTATTATGAAGTATGTACATAAGTATATAGTTAAAAAAAATGTTGTGAATGATAGTGACAAAAATTGAAATTACAAATGCAATCATTTTTATTCATTTAAAAAAAGCTTTGTAAAAAATCTTTTACAATCAATAATTTTTGTAATCAATTAATTAAGTAGTTGATACAGTGTAGAAATTAGGGGAATGGTCATACATAGATAGGTGAATACATATCTAAATCTACAAGGTATATTTAAAACAGGTTTTTTTTTCCATTACTTACTTTTTAATAACTTGTACTTTAAGTTTAATTAAACATCTCACTGCACTGGCATCTTACCTACCTACTTACGATTACGAATATATATACAAGCAAATTACAGAATACATTTTAAAAGCGTCTCCCATACATTTAACTGTAGTAGTACCTATCTATATTCGTATTAGTACAATATAGTGTATAATAGGCAAATGAACAAAATTATTTAATTTTTTTGGTATATAAATAGCATTATATAAATTTAGCCAAAGTTATCTTTAATACATAGGTAATATTTAACTTACATAAGAATTCACTACTTATAATAATATCATTTTGTAATTTCTTTCATATAGTTTAAATCACTTAAATACATTCACATATTTAGCATTGTATATTATACTTGTGTCACAAGTACTAGTAGTATAGTAGAAACTAATTGTTTGTTAGATTCTATAATAATTTTTCTGATGTAGTAGAGCAGCTCAAATAGAGTTAATAATCCTAAGATTAAAACTCATTTAGAAAATACCTACCTATTTGATGTGATTAGCAAAGTCAGCTCTAAATATCCGGTTTTGTTCAAGTGCATATATGTAGATGTAGGTATGTCAAATCTAAGCCAAGAGTGGATTTTAAAGTTTTTCTGCAGAACATTGTAGTTTTTCAGTACTAGTTATAGTTATGATGTAAGTGGAATATGAATTTTATGGAGGATTATGAGAATTTCAATTTGGTTTTGCATAATAAAATTTGTACTTTTGACTAATCCATCAAGATACATCATTTTCAAACTAAATCTTGTACCTACCAATTTTTGTAAATCTGGACTAATCCTAAGCATATTTTCTCCAGAGATGATTGAGTCCAGCCAAACCTAACCAAACCATTTTATATTTTTGGCAAAAAAAAACCTGAAATACAGATATCATTCTTATTGCAAATGTACTATGGGTTTCATTTGGCATCTTTTTTTTGGATAAAACTCAAAAATTGACTGACCTAAATTCATGGATAAATAAGTCATACCACTAAAGATAAATATTAAAAAACGTGGATTTTTCAGATCTGACTCATAAAATAAGCCTCAAGTTCTCAAGTCAAAAGTACTAATCTTATAAGACTTAAATAAGTCTGAGAACTTTAAAGTATAAAAACAGTAAAAGTAAACTGATCCTCACAAAATTTTCGTCATAATCACTGCCATTATCGTCTGTCATATGATATCTTGACAATTTATTTATTCAAAGATTTAAAATTAGCTGAGTAAAGCTAGTTAAATAACGTATTTTATGAAATTATGAATCGCTAAATATCCATTTCTTGGGTTTTCAATAGCAAATTCTGCTTATTTTAAATGATAAAATCAGTTCTTGTAATTTTATACCTAAAGTAAACAGTACTACAATAATCAACAACTGTTGGCCTTAAAATCTTTAAGAAAATGATGATTTCTACAAAATTGGATTAGTTCAGCATTTTTTTATGTTTGTAACTCATGAAAAAAAAGTCCAAGTTTTCAAAAATTCATAAATTTATTCCACTGTTAATGTACATTTTGAGGGCATTATAATAATCATTATTTTAAATGTTCCTGTCATCACCTACTGAACTACCAGTACAACTATAGGTACTAGTACTACGAGGACATAAAGCATAATTTATTAAACTGTTTTTGTCTCAACTTTTGCAATTCGATTCTTAAAAGCTATATTATAAACTAACAAGATCCATCATAATCATAAACATATCTCATATCAATTGATCCCCTTATTTTATATACTGTGGTATGGTACTACTTAGAAGTAACTTTTTTCAAAATTTTTAAATTTTTAAACCTATTTTTATACTAACTACAGATACTTATTAGGGTACTTGAATACTTTATAGAGAGATAAAATACAGAATAAAAGCCAACACTATACTGTAACACCTACACCTTATACGAGTACTACTAGTACATGCGATGCTTCAACAATAATAAAAATCTATTTTTTTATAGATATATCAATAATAATAGTACTACCTAAATACAGTAGTATAATCTTCAGATTATACAAATTCACAAGAAAAATAAAATTATTTTTGTAAATTAGGTTTGCTTTACTAATAAATATCATTCATTATTCATTATACATACATACTTGTAACACACAGATTTCATAAATTTGTATAAACTTAAAAACTTGTTCAAATCAAGTCACTTTTTCTTGTATTGTATTGTATTATAATTATATAGTAATAAAAACATGTAAATATGTACTTAAAGTTTTAAAATATAAAATGAGGTTATTTTAATTAAAGATGGTATATATATTATTATGTATATTATAATTAGAAGTTAATTAAATCTATGTATATAGTTAAAAATGATGGAAAAAATTACACAACTTTTAATTATTATAAACCACTAGACTAGAATTTGCAAGAGAACTTTGTTCGGGTAACTTTTTTTGTCCACATTCATCATGCATAAATTTACCTAACTTTACCCAGTGTATAGTCTAGACAGTATACATTTAACTAAGGTAAGAAAAACCAGATTTGGGCCTCAGCATTCACTTGTATCATTGAGGCCTAGAGGTTTTTCAAAGCTTAATTAAGTGTATAGGCATAGACCATACAGAAGGTTTTGTAAGACCTATATTCTATTGTAAACATAAATAATGTAAGTATTTTAATTTTATACAAATCTAGTCATTTTAGTAAATTAAACATTAGTAGTAAGTAGTAATAGTATCAATTCTATTAATTACATAATATTATAATAAATTACAAACTATCCAGAAAAATCCCTCGAAAAAATTTGTATGTACAATTGTTGTATTTCAGTAAAAATTACAATATCCAACCTAATAATAGTACTAGATACTAACAAACGGCAGCTTCATCAATTGTATTGTTGTATAAAACATTAAAAACTAATTGCTAAATATAAATATTATCATTATCATCAGTTTTTCATCTTCAAATGTAAACCTACACCCTCGTCCATTTGTAAAATTTATTTCTTTGTTTGTTTGTAATATTTTTTTATAGTAGGTATATACAAATTTTTGTGCTGACTGGAATTATGTGTGTTTTATGAGCTCATATAAAAACGAGTCATCATGTTTAAAAATTACTTTAATAATAGTAGTATAAATAATTAGCCTAAGTATTTGAACTTATCAAATATCCTATCTACTTTAGCCTATCGTTAAATGTACACAATTTTTGTAGTTTAAGTAGCATCCCTTAAATATATGTAATATAACAAATACAGATTAGTTAGCTCTAAAATCCTAAAATAGAAAAAAAAATCTCACATTTAATGGTGGTTTCAGTTGCAATTTTATGAGATTATCCTTTACGACAGACAGAATACATGGTTTTTTTGGGGGACATTTAACTAATTAATCTAACTGGTTTTCTTGTGGACAAACATTTTAAGAAATATTTTCAATCCTTGAGAATTCATAACCAAAGTGTACAAAAACCATTTTTGAGAAGATAAGTAATTCTATATAAGGTATACTTTACATACATACACATACAGTATATATGAGAGCTGCTCAGATTCACATTTTTTTTTTATGAATTAAGTATTTTAGTAATTGTAGTTGTAGTTAAGTATGTATATCTATGTATTATATGAGCTAGAAATTGATAGTCGGATTTTCAAGTTTGTTTTCTTTCCTTATTACTTACTATATCAAGTAATAGTTAGTAATGTACTTATTGAATACATTTGTAATTGAATAAATTAGGAGCATGTTGTTGAGTTGATAAAATTGACAAAAAAAGGTTAAGGTTTAAACTTAATATAACTTAAGTATTTAGGTATATCTAACACTAGTTGATTTGATAGAAAATTGAGTCGATCATGTATAATTCAAAATTTTGAATATTGATAGAGCTTATGAGATATTTGAATCATTTAAATGTATATCTGTAGTACAGATATTTAGTAGTATAAAAATTGTAATACAAATATCAGTTAGGATTAAATTAGTTTTTTTTTTGGAGTTAATTTTCTCAATAATTTTGTTTGCCCTTTTTTAAATATAAAGTACATAATAAGTATTAAATGCACTTTATATCTATGAATTTGTATGTATTGTAAATGGGTATAAAGCCTATCTTTACCTAATCATTATAAGTAGTATACACTAAATAGGTTATAAAGTTGTACTTGATCTAGGAATAATTTGGAAATTTTGGTCTCGCACAAGTAAATACATAAAAGTTTTAAATGCCTAATACTTAACATTAAGTTAATATACTGGTTATATAGTACCCTACTTTTTTAGCTGGGAACTTGAGAGTCTAATGAATACATGCATTAATATCTAGGATAGTTAGTTATTTATAAAATGGATTATCTAAATACTAATATATTTTGTTATCTTGTTTGCATAAAAGATGATTTTTTGTCATCATAACAGATACTTATAGTAACTACCTAGTATACTCGTAATATGGTACATAGTATAAAAAGAAACAAACAAGAGGTTTTTTATTTATTAAAAAATGCTTTGAGGCTCCAGGCTATCGAATAATAATAATAAGATGAAGAACAATTCTACAATGTACCTAACTTATACCTTACGATACATCTAAAAATAGTACATTTTTTTTTACTATAAAATATGAAAAGTTATCGCATTTTAACAATGATAAAGCTCTACCTGCTCAAGCAAATCTAAAGCTTTGATCATCAGAGTAAATTATTAATCGCTATCTATCAGTATATATATATAAGTTATATAATATGTAGGTAGTAGTATTTAAGTTTTTATATTACCTATTTAGCTATCTTATCTCATTTTTGACCTACGTGAGCATCTTGAGGTTTGGACACTCTGACTGCATACCTTCATACATTTACTTGTATCTCGTAGACTTGATAATTTCAAAATATTTTTTGTCGGAATCCTAATGTAAATATTACAGAAAACCTCGACACAAACTATATCTCGGCTTATCTGTTGAGGGGTTCCAGTAAAACTTTTTATTTTTATGGGAAAATATGAATGAATGTATGCTTCCGAATGTTTACCTCCAATAAATATCCTTTCCACCACCAGCAAATTACAAATTCTCACAGTTTTTTTTCTTTCGGCTATCTCGAACTGTTTGTGTTGATCAGTTGGTTGAAGTTGAAAAGCAGTGTACAAGTAGAATGTATGTTTGAGAAATTTGAGGGTGATTTGAGGTGGACTTATCGATCAGCTTGAGAGACCGGCATGTACTTGAGGGTATAGGAATTTTTCCATATTTCAGCAAGGGTCACAGCAGAGAAAAATCTAGACAAAAAATTGAAAAAATTGTAAAATGCAAAACTCATATTATCTTGAGTAATAGGTCTAATTCTAATGGGTCTAATCCTAAGTAATATCAAGACTACTGACTACATTTTATGATCGTTGAAAGTTGAAAAGTCCATTAAACCCACCATTTGACATCATTTTACTAGTAGGTATATTGAAAGTAAGTAGAAAAATGATTTTTTTTAAATTGGCACTCACCGATGAAAGATGTATAGGGGTAGAGCAAATCGTTGGATGAGGAGCCATGGGACTCGTCCTACAAACATAAAAATAAATTTAATAGTCAAGGATATGTTAAGGCTATAATGATCATGATCAGTTGACAGAATTTGGGTTCTTTGGTGCGTACCATAAAAGTTCAGCTGAACTGGGTCAGAATCCACCTTTTTGATGTCCAGCGTAACGATGACCCACATGGTGAGATTTGTGATCAGGAGGAGTGTCACAATTTGTCGTCCTGGCTTCGTTCTGGTGTGTTCAGCAAGATTGATCCGACGACGTCCAACATCCGAGATAAACAGCATTTGTATTATAACCTATGCATTAAGTATTAGTATTTGTAATTATACAGCATATTAGTAGTAGGTATACCTAGTAATAATACCTAGTTAGTACTTATTAGAATTCGGATAGATATATAGGATATATAGTAATCATCGTTTTTTAAGTTTGAGCTAACCTGTAAAAGTACTAGAGCCGCAGTTCCAGCTGGAAAAATATTATGAAATTTGTATTACAATATGAATTCTAATAAATAGAAAAAGCACTTACGTTGGTCTTATTAGTAATTAGTATTAGGTACTTACCGACCAGAATAGATGGTATGTCGATGGTGAGGCCAAGAATAGTTCCAGCTATCAAACTGAACATCGCGTATCCGAAAACTCCAAACACTGAAACTCTTAGTAGTATGTCGCGGAGGGGGCTGTTGTGGTCTCCATGGAATCTCAGCCGACGAACTCTGCCCAATTTATTTAAAAAATGTCTTATACTTCAAGTCCTCTGCTATGAATATATAGGTCCAGTCAATCTTACCTTATGAATCCTATGAGAGTAGCCAAAAACGAGATAAGTAAAAGTCCAGCATGGGAGCAATCAGCCAAGTAAATGGCCAAAAGTCGGAATTGCTCTCGAGTCACCAGTACGAAAAAGAGGATGACGCAGATGAGAGCAGCGACCAGTAGTAGAAGCCCACAAAAGAGTCCTTTGCTAGCTCCAACGCAATCTACAATTGGATTTTTTAAAAATATATTAAAGCAATTTGTAAGGATATTTATTTTATAGGTAGATATTAAGCAAATTAAAAGTTCAAGGGTATATATCTTGATTGAAAGTATTTTGAAAGTATGTATGTATCTCAAAAGTACAAAACTTACCAACAGGTCCTCCACTTCCAGTTCCAGTCTCAACTCCTCCAGCTGTATACCTGCTATATGTCTCTGTTCCAATTTCCCATTCTTGTTGGTTTTCATCGCCATCCTCGGTTGTTCTATTTTGAACAAAAGTCAAGTTTAAAGAATTTGGCTAAAAAAAGTATAAAATTTTAGGATTTATAAAAAACAAGAAAATTCTTACGTTTTGGTGGGTACCCCTCGTCCAATGTTCCTCCAAATGACAAAGACGACGGCTGCAGCAATGAGACTGTACTCGATAACGACGGGGAATAAGAATGGGGAAGCGTCCGCGACGATGGTCCCCATAAAGTTCAGTTTGTGGCAAGTGACATTTGTTGACAGAGATGAGTTGATCGTGTTCGAGCTGTGATGTCCAAATCCTGTCATCCCATAGTTTCCATTGTACTCCTCTCCTGATGGTGAAACCGTCGGAGCAAACATCCAATCCACTCTGGCATCCACCAGACGACGGCCCTCTGAAATATTCAAAAATATTCAATAATGAATATTGACAAATGAATTATTGATGCTGATGATAAATCAATTTGATTACTAATTCAATACTAATTAACATACTAATTCAATTAGGTACATACTTTATTTTTTGTCATTACAGAACTCAAATTTACAATCGACATGTTAAATTCACTGTAAATATCCAACTTTTCAAAACGGGTATTCAAAAAGTACTACAAAATAAGTTATTAGACTATACTTTATCTCAAGTTCAAGTAATGGAATATCGTTTGGACAAGTTTTTCAAGTATAAATTTAATTAAATTTCAAGTTGTAATCTGGGTTAATACCCTCAGTGACACTTTATACTTTATACTTACATATTCATATTACATAGGTACTAATAGTAGGTAGATGGATAGAGATAATATATTATATGATTGTGTTTTTTTCTTACCCAAGATCATGTAGTCTTCTGAATATCCATTGTATTTTGGATCTTTGACGATTTCTTTCAAGCATTCTCGAACCAGTATTCTGATCCATACGCACAGGTTGGTGGCTATTACATGCATTAGGCCAAATCGACTGATGATCTTGAATTTATGGATTCTCAACTGGAAAAAAATACGAAAATGTATTTATAAGGAAAGGATACATGTAGTATTAACCATAAGTAGTAAATAGTGCATACCTACTTGTAGAAAATGAAGGGTTTTAATATGAATTAGTTAATGACATGAAACTACTCTGAAGTTTTTTGAAACTTTGAGGCGTTTCAACTACTGATAGTAGTATATTATAATGTATTATATAACCAGTCTGACAACTCTCTTAAACCACTAATCAGTACCAAGGGTAGGATACTACTACTGATATGTATATACATAGGTAAGTTTTGAGCTGATAGTTGTTGATTTAAAGGGAGAATTTAATTGAATGGATGGAAATTGACTTTTCGTGCAAAACCCCTTTAATACTACACCTGGTACTATAATACATGTACATATAGTTAGAAACTTATAAATATTTCAGAAATATCGTAAAGGTATTGGGTGTAGTCTTTTTGTGAGCAACTTGTTGCAATAATTTTTTTAAATTGCAATAATAAGAAAAGAATTTAACAACTATTTAATGTTATACCTTCATAATATACTGATATAAAATAACATTTTATTATCGTAAAAGTTTTTGAGAAAAAAAAATGAAAAAAATTTGAAGCTCTTTTGAGTATTATAGGTTCATACCTATAGTAGGATAGTATACATAATCATTATCTAATCATCAAAATAAATAGTCTTGAATAATTACCATCGACTTTAATGATTTCTAAAGAAGCTCATAAAAATAAGACAAATTTAAATTTACCCTCGAGTTAATAAAGATGAAATACATCTGCATGAATGTGAAGATTAGTTGGAGCAATGGGTTCACTCCCTTCAGTATGAAAAAGCATGGTGTTCCCATCGGGACTTCAAAAAATGCTCCAAGTTCTATTAAATATACATAAATTTAAAGAATAATTACACTTATGGTGATGCTTTAATTTTTTTTCAAATATTATTAACTTTTTTATGCATATGCATAAGAAAAGAACAGGTATAATTTAGCACTTACCCAACCCTATGTAAATCATCGCACCAAGTCCAAAAGCTTTGTTAAAAAAAGAAATATTCAATGTTAGAAATTTGTTTTGGTTTATTGATTTCTCTACCTAAAAAAAGTTCCCATGAAATTTCTATTGAATCAGTAATATCGATATTGATTGCTTGAAAAATTCATATAAATAAGGCGCAAAACTCTCGCAAGATTATGTTTTTATTTTATCTTAAAATACTTATATACACTACATATTAACCAATTTTTTAGACCATATTTAGCTATTTCTCTTGAAAACTAAATCAAATTAAAGCTAATATTGAGTCATATAAAAGATATTAAAGTATATAAAATGCTACATCTAAATATTTTTCCAGTCATAAAGCCTTAAAAATGTCATATATTCGTACAAATCTCTCGCAAAATATTTTGATTTTTTTTTGAGATTCATTAAGAGTCAATTATTAGATATTTCAATTTTTTTTGTTAAAAATTAGATATTCTTAGATTTTCAATCAAAAGAGATAACTTTTCAGGGAACCTAACTTTGAACATTTTGGCTTAAATTAAGATCTTAAATAAATTTTGCTTACCAAGTGTTCCCATTCTGAGGAAAAAAGATCCATGTGCAGTGTCACTCTGAGAAGTTTTGGGTTTGGAGACGCAGGCCTCCTTGGCTGAACTGGAGGTGCCTTTTTCTTCTTGTCCTGGAGCCCGGGCGGGTCCTGAGCCATCCCCTGACCCGTCATTCAGATTCAGGTCCTTCCCGTCACTTCCCTTCCTCACACCCTTCAACATGCTCTGCAATTAAAATCATTCATTCAAAGTTTAAACTTAATCCAGCTATACAGCACCTACTTCAGGAGAAGTTTCAATTAAATGCAATAGTTCATTCAACTTGAATTTGAATTGCACGACTCCTAATACTACTTACTACATAATGTATACTTAAGTATGGTAGTATAATTTATTAGTATATTTGTCGATTCTCAAAACCCAAACCGTTTTATAAGGTTTTTATAAGCACAAGTAATAAGTTGTATGTAAAGCTAATAATATATGTAATACTTACAATGTTTTGCAGTAAGTAAGTACTATAGTAGCAATGGTAGTAGGTACATGCATTAGAAGATCCATCCAAAAGCAATATTATTATTAAGCTTAAACTTTTTCTAAGCTCTGTAAATTAAATGTAAGTCCTCAGCTCAATTGACTTTCAGCCTCGGCTTGTGACTTCTCAGCGGACACACACATCACATAATACCAATAGAACTCTTTAGATATATCTATGTCGTACATAGGTATCTTCTACATGCTAGTGTAGGTATGTATTTGTTTTGATATAAAGACTTATCAAAATATTAGTAGTATAGTGGTACAAATACAGTATATACATAGAAATGATACATCAGAGTCACGGAGCATTTGGAATTTAGATAGATGGTTATTTTGAGGTCCAATCATCCATCTTATCCTTTGTACAAGTACCCTACAGTAGAACTTCTCTATATAGCCTTAGCCCCTTTACAAAGGCCTTACAAAGGCCTGTAAGCTAGGCTAATGAACTTTATAAGAAATTTCTCTCTCAATTAGGTAGTAATTCATATTTGAGAGTTATTTTAGAGAAGTTTTACTCTATGAGTATGTACTTGGTTGCATATTCGTCGTTTCCTCCCAACCCATTTATCTCCGACTCAGATTTAAATTTTAACAGTCATTTAAAGTCAACCCTTGGCCCAATCTCAATCGATATATAGTAATAACAATTTGTGATTGTGATTCAAATCAAAGACTTGAGAATTGTACTTATAATACTACTCGTACATATTACTATTATCAATACTGCATACTACCATTTACCATACCATAATATTCTATTATAGTAGTAGTACAGATATATTATTAGTTGTATGACTTTTTATTAATTAAGTCGCATCCATGCAAAAGTCTATACAGTGATCAAGCTGAAAAAAATGGGTATAAAAAACTCATACACTTTAGCTTATTATCTTATGACTATGACTATGACTTACACTACACAGTTGTTCAGGCTTATGCTTGAACTATCTATAATATTTATAAGCTTATAGGTATTATTAAGCTAAGGCATAAGCAAAAAGTTTGGAAAAAGTTACATGAACAAAATGTGGGATATGTACACTAGACTCTATGTCTATGATTGCATTGGTACAGAATTCATGATAGTAAAATAGAGTAGAAATTTTTCCCATCATAAAGAAAGAATTAAAGAAGTACCTACAAAATGAAAGATTTCAAGTAAAAGTAAATAGAAATTGTTGAGGAAAAAAAGTGTTAAAAAAGACATGTGCAATTGCATGCAAATAATATGTAAATGTTAAATGTTAAAAAAATAAAAGAAAATAAATATAATTTGTGTGTACAAACCTCGTTCGGCAAGAGCCGATCAAGTTTTTCTCTTTCTGCTATCTCATACTTTGCTCTGTGTCGACCTTCCTAATAATAAAATAAATCACGGACAGAAAGAAACGAAAAATGTGAGTTTAAAAAAAAATCTTCAAAAAAAAAAGCTTAAAAAAATAAACATGTAGATACACAAGGATACAATACACTAACGAACAAAAAAAAGATTGCATATCTTGTTCTTGCATTTAGTATTTATCAGTATTAGGGGAAGTATACAACTAGTACTAGCTTTACTCTAGGTATACAGTCAAAAAAACCCATTTAACAATTCAATTCAATTTAAAGAAAGAATACAGAGTTCATTTTGTCGTCGAAAATAAAACCCAAATAAAGATAAAGAGTTGAAAAAAAACAGAATTGAGTTGAGACTTGAGACTTGAGCAAAAAACACAAATAAATAAAAAAAAAACTCGCAAAAATAACTGGACAAAGAAAGTAGTAAACTGTAGTAGCTACAAATTGTATTTTTTTCGAGTTTTCTTTTTTGTAATAAATGAG
Organism: Nanhermannia cf. coronata Gr-Ori-00579; assembly: GCA_034699045.1. Lineage (NCBI taxonomy): Eukaryota > Metazoa > Arthropoda > Arachnida > Sarcoptiformes > Nanhermanniidae > Nanhermannia > Nanhermannia cf. coronata Gr-Ori-00579. The sequence continues at coordinate 39,284 of JAQIXA010000254.1, read as the reverse complement.
ACTATGCATAGGTTTGTAGGTTTATTCTAGGTATTTTAGTAAATCTAGTTGTGTGTGCAAATACATAGTAGATGGGTAGGTAGTAGGTAGGTAGGTAGCTTGAATTGAAATAGATATATTTGTTGTATTGGAAAACTATTAATCTACAAGTCTGGACAATAGGCATACAAATACATAGTAATAGGAGTAGGGTACTACATACAAGCAAAAGGACACTTTTTTCCTATACCTAATTTATTATTTCAGTACATATATTTGTATGTATTATTATAGAAATTGAAATTTTCCAGTTGTCAAATTTTAGCTCAAATATGTACCTACTATCACAAATGTGTATAAACGAGAGTAGGTACTTAATCCTTGTCATAGTATACGGTAGTAGGAACTGTAAATAAAAGGTTTAAATGTATACCTATTTTATTTTTGATATGGAAATTTAAAATGATTTTGAACGATGATAAAAAAATATTTATGTAGAAGGTATGCTGGAATTTTGGATTTGTAAGTTATCTTGAAACATCAAACAAGTTTTAAAAAAATTCTTTTAGGTATGCATGCATGCAGTATCATTTTGCTCGCGAGTCTAGTATGTACATAGTATAATATGATTTAGGCCTAGATTTTGATCAAATGAAATAATTTAAGCTTTTTATCCAGGTTATCTATCTATTTACTATAAAGGATCCTTTATAGTAAGTATTGTATAGGTACCTACTGTGTAATAGTATAATTCCAGGAGAAGACAACAAATAAAAAGAGAATAAAATAGTGTAGACAGGTGATACCTGTAAAAATGATGGTTTCCTTTCTCCAGACTTGGAGGCAGCTGCGTCAGTCGCCATTTCCTCATCCTTCTTCGTCTCCTTGTCCTTCTCCTCCTTCTTTCGAAGTCGCTTCTTCTGAGACGAGTCATGGAGGAGGTAGCAGAACACGTAGAGGAAAAAGAGAATGCTCCCACCGTACAGGTAGGTGAACACCACCTGGATAAAAAACATGGTTTTTTTTTAGATATTTCTCATATTTTTTTATGAAATGATTTAAATATTTTAAGGTGTGATATTTTACCTCGAAAAAGTGTAGGGGTACATTTAAGGTGACAACTTCGGAGAGTAGAAATGCCAAACAAATAATGACCAGCAGTTTGCAGTAGAGAGCTGATGTAATGATGAAAAGAGATGTCCTGGGAAATAAAAGAGAAAATATAAATTAGAATTTGCATACCCAGTCAGTACAGAATATAATACCCTGTAGAATAGACTCAAATTCGAGTTGAGCAAATTCCAATTAAGTAAAGAGCTTATTTTATATTTTATTTCAGTCCTACAGGCTACATCAGGGTAACTAGTACTAGTTGTATCCAGTCTTATAAAGTTGTAAGTAGCATTCTTGCACATAAAATACACTACTACTGTTTCTACTCTATGTAGGTGTAGAGTACTAGTATAATGTACATACCATAGAATAATATACAAGTCAAGAAATTTCAGAATAATATTTAACTTTAACGATCGTGAGTTGTGCTTCAATTGAATATATTACCTAGTACTGAAGTACAGTAAATATTTTGTACGAACATTTCACTGTGCATATGTACGTTAGAGTACCCTACATATATTATACATACATATTACTAGTATGGTATTATGCATAAACTTTCATACGATTTGGAATTCAGGAGGAAAATTAAGGTGCATAAAACTATGAATTCGGAATGAGGATTTCTACAGGCTTTGGCTTGAGATCATTTAAATTGGACTTTCGGTATGCGTGCTAGTGGCTAATTAAACCTCGCCATAAGACCCAGAGACAGTAGGACTTTTTTTTACCGATTGATAATTTACCCATAAAAAGTATAATAATTGGCTTTCGGTTGAACACAAGCCCTATTCCAAAATTTCTACTAGACTTAACGCTACGTATGGTACAGTATTTCAGTCTTCAGTGTCCCTACAAATTGATGAGTAGGATATACTTAATTACCCACTACTGATACACTATAGTACTTGGGTTTTCTGTAGATTTATGGTATTGTAGTAAAACCACACTGTTAATAGTTGTAGTATTAGTAGTAGTGATATTTATCAGTATTTTATATCAACTAACCTCTTGTCATAAGGACCTTTTGAAGACGACATGATGGTCAGTCAATTCTCCCACACAACAACTCCCAGTGAATCAAAAATCAAAACAATTGTGGGAAAAAAACAGACTGAATTTTTTTTCGGGAAATCGACAAGTAGCCTGGAAGCCTCGCGTCGTCAAAATAAATAAAAAAAAATGTGGAAAATATGCGTTTATCCTCGGTGGCGGTGGTGGAGGTTCTGGTACTGGAGTTGGCAGGGCGATAATGTCGAACAAGAGTACACAAAAACTGAACAACAAAAAGTCATCTTACAATAGCTGCCTACCACTATTATATGAGTACATATATGTACCCAGCTATAATACCAGTAAAAATGCTCGAGTATATTTGTCAAGTGCAACGACTGCTAGAACAAGAGAGCTAGAACTGAAACTTAACTGGAAAACAAACTTTTATTATACTAATTCAGCAAATCCGAAATTCAGAATTCAGAGTGTAATTTACTACACATGTATTTGCTTTATAGTGTATGTATAGGTACTTGTAAATACATACATACAAGTAGACATTTATAAGTCGACTGACAGAAACAGCTCTAGAAGCTTTCAAATTTATATAATACTACTTAAAAATTATTATTCGAGCAACCTTTAGCTAAATTGTTCTTTTTCTTGTACAACTATTACAGTATTATTTAAGAGTATATCGTTATAGTACTTAATAAGTAGGTAGGTAGTAGTAGAATATGCTGCTACTGGAACTGAGGCTGGAACTCAACTAAATAAGTGACAACTTGCACGCACACTTCTTGTATGAATTTTTTACACTTATTACATATACTGTACTGGCACTAGAGTAGTATAAATGTATAGTAAGTGCATATAGGTAGGCCAATAGCATTTGTAGTACTACAGGACTGGAAGTATTACTACACTATATTTACGATAGATTGTAAATATTTACTTTTGCAAAAATCTATTTTTCCAAAAGGTTTTTTTGTTGATGATCAGATGAGGCTCTAGGAAAGACTGGTTTTGGTTTCGATTATGGCCAGAGTTGGTTTGGTGCTGGTGGAGGAGGACGCCAAGTTTTGTATAAATAATATATACCTACTAAAGAGTAAAGTATTTTGATTTCATATAAGTACCTACCTACCTAATACTAGAAGTGGAAAATATGTATGTACAAACTATTTAATATTATTGTTGGTAGCAAAAAAGTGAATCCAGCTCCAAACTCGCATCACGATGAGTATAGAGACTTAGTAGTAACATACATACTATGTAATAGTATATAAACTCACTTATGTGCATCATTATATTTGGTCTTCAGTTTTGTGGTGTGGTAGTTTTAAAGGGGGAGTCAGTCCATAATGGAAATGCTGGGAATAAAAATCCTCCCTTGTACTTCACCATCAGATACATATACAAACAGTATCTGTACTAGAGCACTTGGATCTCTATAACGTATTTTTATACTTTGTATTTACCTACTATGTATATACCTACATATATTATGTAGGGTACTATCTGTTCTCGTACTCGTACATATGAATTGAAATGATGAACAATTCTATAGTAGTCCAAAGGGAATCAAAGATATGCACCTACTTACAGTATACTGTATAAGACATACCCCTGACCTTTCAAGGCAACGAACGGATGCGGTTTCACATACACATAAGTATACACATACTTCAAATCTTGATATATGTTATATGTACCCTACTAGGTATGCACATACAATCTGTATAATATGTAAGTGTTTAAAATATGAAATATGGTGGAATCTTTTTAATACACTTATCATGCTATCTATGTATGTATCGAGTTATACTCTGAATAAATATGGATAAAGGAGCTGGCCAAAGTGCCCGAGGGTAAATGCATCCAGAACTAAACTGAACAGAACAGAACTGAGGATCGAAAGTGAGAATTTGGTGAATTGAGTTTTTGAGATTGGGAGAAAAGTATAATAAGGGGCATTGCCTCAGGGAGCGCTATAAAGTATTTATAGCTTATATAGTACTTATACTGTAGAGTAGCACCTTTGTACTTATATATATATATAGGGTAGTATTGTTAGATATATGTACTGCTACTTACTGCTACTATATAAGTAGGTACTACTTTGTTAAGTATCAAAATAAAAATAAATAACGAAAAAGTAAAAGGAAAGAAGCAAAAGTTTTCAAACTTTGATTCTGCCAGAAGTTGTACTAGATAGGTAGTTGTTGTAATGAAATCAATTTCATTAAAAATTCTGCTTGACATGAGATCCTTTTACTTACATACGAGCTACTACCACTATTATTATTATTATTATGTATCTATTGATTGCTAAAGTGGTTTTTTTCCTACCAAGATATTGAGTAGAAAAGCTTGATTTTTTCAAGTTTTTTCGAGTGTTACCTATTGAGAACGATGAGGTTGAGAAGAGTATCTTCTGGTGGAGGAAGTGGGAAGTCTTCTGGTGGTGGTGGTTGGGGCATTGGTGGTGGTGGGGATCCTCCACCGCCACCATATCCTTGGCCAGGCGGTCCTTCTGCCATCGTCACACTCTTCTGCTTCTTCTCCTTGGATTTTTTCTCCTTGGACTTGCCCTGCTTTTTCTCACCGATGGGCAGGGTGGAGGCCTCCGAGGCCTGTTTGTACCCCTCCACCTCGGACTCGACAGTGGCCACGTGGACCTGCTGTCCACCACCCATCTTTTTGATGTCAATTTTTAAAGACTTTTTTTGAACACCGTGAACACAAAAAAATACCCACGACACTCTTCACAACAATCTGTGGCGGGTGTCACAAAACTTGAGTGACAAAAAAACTGACGAGAGTCTCAAGGTTGTTACTGTCAGAGAAGTTGGTACACTTATTTGTTACCGTAGAACAACGATGTGTAGGTATGGCTGTGAGAGACTGAAGCAGAGTTCGGGACGCTGGCTCCGAGGAAGACGACTCTCCTTTTCTCTGTCAGGGCTTGAAAAGAGGAGGACAGAGGTTCGGATGTATTTCTGGCTGGTGTTCGGGATGAGATCGAGAGGAAAAATGGCTTCAGAGTTTGTGGACAAACAGAGCACTGCGTCGGTCGTTGCCCCGCATCTTCTCAACTTGGTCGATTTCTCCCCCTTTTAGCCGAACTCATCTCCAGATCGCAGGCTCCAGTACCCATGGAGACCGAACTTATATACTTACTACTACTCCTATACTCATTTATCCATCCAACATATTTCATGCCCTTCAAATGGGAAAAAAAGTCGGGGTTGATAGCCCTACTATACTTTCCTACTACGAGATTGTTGTAGAAAGTCCCAAAATATCTCATATGCCTTACGAAAATACTAGTCTAGTGCCTATCTGGTTTACAGGGCTTATCTAAATATCATAGTAAGAAGGAACCCGGGTTAGAATCCCCTTACACACATCCGATACAGATATTATTACCCATCGTAGTAAACTTAGAGTTATATCGAGCATCTCGAAAAACCCGAATCCTCTCCCCTAAATCTCCCAACTTCTACTGGGTAAGTAAGTACTTTACTTATGTATAGTTCTAGCAATATCATTTCCAACCCCAAAAGATATCAGTACCCTACACTAGGATAGTTCGGGTAAAAGTCTTTTAACATTTTTCAAATCAAATCTTCTCCAAGTTCCACACAACCCCGACAGAATCAAATGGGCACTTGAATCAACTACTACCATCTGCATCATGCTAATTCCGATTTCTAGCTGCCCAACATATAAGTAGTATTATTGTATGTAAGTATGTAGATACTTATGTGCATTATATGCTTAAGAAAAGAAAAATGACATGACAATGTAATTCGTGTCCACAAATGCTTAACATAAATACAAAGTAGCCAACCTGTTGGCTTACAAATTGTACAAATATGGGGCTTACTTGTACAGCTTAAGCCTTAGCTAAAGTACAAATATTAATGTTCCTTACAATGTATGCAACTACCTATTATGTTAAAGATACTATAAAACCTAGCTATTAGTAGGCATATAACTGAGGAGAATGAGATTGAGTGTAAAATATTGGCATATTCGAAAACCCCAATACGATTAAGTGACAAGAGAATTATCTGGGAGTAAATGGTTTTTTTCCTTCAATTTCTCCAACCGATCCAATTGTCAGAGGACCATAAAAAGAAATATCGGCGGTAGTAGTACTAGGTATGGTAGTAGAACTTATCTCATCGTCAGAGTATCGAAGAAATTGTATTCTCGTTATGTACGACGGATAATGGTTAATAGTTCTTATAAAAATAAAAATTTATACGAGTACTAGTGCCAGTATGTACTTATCGATCGGTGGAGAAAGTCAGAGGAAGAAAGGACCCCTGAGAACCCCCTAAATTCCTCGTCTTTGGGACTAGAGGCGAAATCCAGCACAAGTCGAGAAATCCAAGCAAAAGTAAAGTTAAAAAAAAGTAAGAAAAAAAAGAGAAGAAAGGAAAAAAGAACAACTAAAAAAGTTGCGTGACCATCGAAGCTAACCTTCTCACGTACATTTCCTATACCTACTTATATTTAGGTAGCAAATACTGTCTGTGTATTGTGTATAAGGCTAAGGCCATACCCATCCGCTGTTTGATACTCGAGCCAAGCCTTTTCTGCAATTGCACATGAACGCACAAATTTCTCTTTTCCCTCCAACTTTTGCCAGTAGGGTACTTACACTTAAATTACAAGCAAGCTTTCACTCAGATTTCAAAGTAAAAATACAAAAAAAAAATTCCACAGAATCCATGATTTATATCTAGTTACTTATAAAATCCTTATTATTTTCTTTAAAATTCAATTGTGTTATGTTGTACCTAATACAAAAGACAGCCCCAATTGTAAATAAGTATATCTGTATACATAGGGTACTACCTACGAGTAAATGTATGCAGTTGAATTCGTTTTGTACTAACCTATTTGAGTAAAAAGCATTACGAATTTCAATTTTCTAATTTAATTGCCTACAATTTTTTAGATTTAGATTTTTGTTATCGTAAATCCTGATACATATAAGTACCATAGGTCAGTCAGTAGGCAATAAGTACTATAGGTAGGTGCTATAGGTTATAGAGTAAGTATCTATTTAGATCTAAAATATCAGACTGTAGTAGAAACAATCGTATCGTAATCGTGGCTGAATATTATTAGGCTGACCAAAATGGAGACTTGCTTGTAACTTTTACGGTATTATATAACTATACTATAGTATCGTATATCTACAGATATATAAGATTGTATGATATGTACTGCTATTAATAGTAGTATAAAGTATCAGTGCCTATACTGTTGTTTATAGTGCACTAATTTGTCGAAACTTTGCTTTATTCTAGGCACCAAATTGTATTAGAAAAGTAATAGGTACCCTACCTAAATAAAATAGAATAAAATAAAATAAAATCGCTCAAAGAACGAAAGAGAAAGTTAAGGGAAATGCTTTGAACGGTGGTAGCAAGTGATTAGGCCTCATTTGGTGGCTGTTAAAAATATAAACGGAATTTTCCTCAACATAAATTTATATGTTATGTTTATGCGTGTCATAATAACCAGGTTTAATATCAACTTAAATATGTTCAACTTTTTCCACACCACTTTCTCTAAACCAGTACCTTTGGATACTTTTTGTTGTACTCGAGTTTTTGTTATTAGGAATATTCTCGCAAGTTTAAATTGGAAAATATTTGAGTTCCTACTTACTGTTTAGTAATGTACAGATGGTATTAGTACCTATAGTAGAAGTAGAAATATAGTAGAAGTAATGGATGTAATTTTGCCAAAAATTTAATGAGGTTTTTTGCTCAGGATTTCGAGACTCAGCTCAGAGTTAAAACGAGATAAAATAAAATATAAACTTTCTCTGGCTCTACTAGCCTGAGAATAAGCCAGCTCTCTTTTGTACTTGTAAGTTGTGGTAGCCAAGTTGAACTAATCATATAAGTTATAAGTAACTACAAACATTACCGGATACGATATGTTTAAAAACAAAGTTTCATACTTTCAAATACTACTGCTATACTATTACATTACATGTTTAAATACATATTAATACATATATAAAAGTATATTGTATACTCAAGCACTTATCCTTATCCTTTAATTAACCAGTTAGCACTTTTTCTCCAAATTAAATACTTATAAATTGTGGTTATCCATTTTTCCACAAGTTTAGATATTACCTTCTAATACTAATAGCCAGATACTATCTACATACTACATTTACTTTCACAATTATTCACTACTGGTAGTACTAATATTTGAAGTATTTACTAGATACAATTTTCTCTCATTGCATAGGCGAAAGCCTGTAAATTTATGCTAGCTACACGTCTTAACTAGTATTAGAATTAGGGGTAAATATACCGATAAAAGTTCTTATTTTGCAAAAAGTGGGATTTATTAAAGGTAATTTATGCTACTAGATTATATAGCTAAAGATTAGGACTTACTTTGCATTCTTTGGGAATTTCGAGGCATAATGACAACACCATTTTTGTACTGATGAATTTTGTTGTTGAAACCAAATGAAGCTTGGCGGACGATCGTCTACAGCTACTGTCCGAGATCCAGATCCATCAGGTCTTACCTAGAAATTGAAAAAAATCAACAAAATTATAAAAATTGCATTTGAGATACAGTTCTAACAGTACCTAAAATTATGCATGATTTTAATAATTACCATATTGCATAAAATTGAGTTGTATAATATATGCTAGGCTATATTAAAAATCAAACTACCTACTTTTGAAAGGTTAGAGATAATTTTATGAAAAGGTATAAAAGAAATGAGGCGAAGGTACTATATATAAGGTTTTTCATACTACATTAGTCCGATATAAGGGTTTATAACGAGCATAAAATTCACGATTTCTCCCCCAACTTGGTTTTGCTTGGTGGTACTTACTTTATTATTTCACGATCAAAAATAATGGTTTCAAAAGTGTCTACTGTATTAACACCATTATATTTAAGTGGATACAAATATCTATAAAACGAAATCACCTGTTTTTATGAACAACTTAGCTTATACTGATATAAGTAGCAAACTAGTACCCTACCTACTATTTTAGTAGCTCATGATAAACCAGAAAGCACAACTTTATGAAAACTTGATGACCAAAGTTTTCAACATGAATCTCATGATGTTATGGGAAACATTGATTTTTTGTTTAGAGTTTAGGGTGGGGGGGAATTATACTACGAGATAATATGTAGGCTATCCTGAGTTCAATTTTTTTTCTATTTCCCAGCTGATACTGACATATCTACTACTAATAGATATATACATTATAATAAAAGAGAACCTACTTGTAGTTATACAGATACTCTGTATTTTGGACATTGACATCATTTTTTGCTCCTGACATCGAACCTTTTTTTCTATTTATTTTTTATCCAGAAACAAAAAAAGCTTACAAAAAGTACTCAAGCATTGAACCTTGACTGCACATTTCACAAACACACATACTTTTTTAAATTATTTTTTTTGGATGACAAAGATACGGATGCTCGACTCTACTATTATATTATACTTGCATTGTATTTTGTCAAGTAATACCTAAAGTAAATTAGCTAGCAAAATAAGAATCATTTTTTGCTCTAGTACATTCTTAGAAAAAAGTAAAAAGACATTACTTATAAAAGAGTCTAAATATCAGTAATCAAATTTTTATATCAAAGAGTAAATATGGAGTTTTTACTAAAAAAATTGAATGCAAATTATAAAAAGCTTAATTTTTTTGACAAATGTGTCATATTGCTTGCTACTAACTTTAGTTTAAGTGTAGTTGGCACTGGTACTAGTAGTACAGGATCCGATTAAGTTTATTAAAAGGGCAAATAATTCAAAAAAAAATATGGAAAAAAATACAGATATATGCCTTATATATTTGGTAAATATAAGGCAGCAGTCAGAAAACGTGACCCTCAAAATTCAAAATGAATTTCTCAAAGAGGAGAAAAGGTAAAGTACATTTTCAATGGATTATTGTGGGAATATAATGAAATAATATGAAAAGCGACGGTGGTATCAGCAGGGGGATTATTATTATTATTATCATTATAATGTAAATCCACATATCTACTACTAACAATAATATAATAGGTAGGTACCGCTAATACAGAATTCTAATACTAGATAGTAGAATAGATAGGACTACATTTGTTTGTTAGGGTCAGGGGTTTGGACGACAAAAAAATGACTCAGAATATCGAATAAATTTAGTAAATTTTTCGGTTCTAGTGGGTTTAATCCATGATCCAAAGTTTAATGGAGCTTATAAAAAGGACAGGGTAATTTTACAACTCTCATTTAATATCATTCTACTGACTACACTGATACTCTCTGAATACTTTGATATACTACTGATAGTATAGTTGTGAAAAATATATCTTTGACTTTATTTTGAGTTTTGAGAATAGTCACTTTCTCTGCTCGGCTTTTCAAAGAATTTACGACTAAAATTTTATGATTGACAATCCGAGGAGTTGTCACATAAAAAATGATATGCAAAGTACTTACCGTACCCTACTATTCGTACGTATTGGTATGTTTCAAGTCTATGTAAAATTAGGTTCTCAGATTAATCGATAAATTCAAAGGGTAAGTTTACCATTCATACCCCTAAAGTTCTATTCTTGTATAAAAATAGGAAATTGTAGTACTATCTAGGTAGTATATTAAAATTCGAGCTGGTAGTATTTAACGAGAATTAGAGAGCAAAATTTATAGCTCTTATCATTTGCCATTTTCTCTAAAATACTTACTGGAAGTGGAAGAATAAAGAGAGCTCGTAAAACCTTTTCTAAAGCACAAACAAGCCTTTTAATGATACTACTACGATTGGGCATTAAAAATAATTCTCACATTCTCTTTACATTACATACACCTAATCAAAATTAAAATACTATACTGGAATTTTTAACTAATGACTAAAATATAAGTACTATCTACTTAATATCTAGGTTATGTATCTGTATATAGTAAATAGTAACTTATACCTATCAAGTTAAACAAGTATTACTAAAGTAATGTGTATTGAATCATCAGCTTATGTCAAAATATTTGATCGGCCAATTGTCCGTGTTTCACAATAAAATTATCCATGCATATCGAATGAGTACAATTTTATGCAGAGTGTATCTACTTATTTTAGTATATTTGAAATCTTGATGTTTTTGACTTAAGGTCTAGCACTGTAGGTATTGTAAATGAGTAAATGAGTAATAGAGTCTTAAATAGAGTCTTAAATATCGATCTCGAAAAAAACCATGTATCGAAAGGGTAAATTGCATCGAGTTTTCTGCAGGAAATTTCTATCAAAGGATTTTTTTTAAGTTAAGATTTTGTACATTTTATAGATTTTATTATAGTTAAAGTTAGGTAGGGTACTAATATTTGTACTTTGAAACAGAGCTTTTCAGAAAGAATGAACTTTGTTCAAAAGTTTGACTCTAGAGGTATTTCAGTATCGATGTTTTGGTAAATGTGATCAATATATTTCGGTTTTTTTTCGAGAAAAAAATCTGGAAAAGTGTGATGAGTGGTCGTTTTGGTACTTGCCTTGACTACAGTAGATACTTGTGAGGGGCCACCGGCAGATGGTGGGAGCATGGGGATGGTTTCATCGGGGTCGTCGGGTTCAGGTTGTGCGAGTCTTGCGATGGTCGTCGACTGTTTTGATTTCGTCATTGCGACACTCTTTAAAAGTTCGTCACCCTCTTCCCCCTTTGACTCTGTCCCGTTGTTCGTACTCCGCCAGAAACGCTCTGAAAAATATCAAATTTAGGTCGATTAGAAACTGAAAAAAATAATATTCCAGATTAAAATATAGTAAATATCATGGAAAACACAATGAATTTAAATATAGATTTATACAAGCATAATCTACTTTTCAGTTCAGTTAAGTAGTATCAGTCAGTATGTTAGTATTCTTACTTCGAGTATTAATAGATACTTATATTATAAAAAAGTATCCAAAAATATCTTTCATGAATCTGGATCAAATTTGAATGAAGTTTAAAATCTCAAATTTTCAATCAATAAAGCTATTTTTAGTATGTCTTACAAAATATTTGTGTCAGCTAAAAATATGAATAAAAGATAGATCGTAATCTTATACAAAGTTCAACTAATCCTAAGTAGGGTGTACATACTAATATATCTGTAAGGTAATAGGTATGCAGAGTACTACCTACTCTTAGTATTAGTTTAATAATACCCTACAACTATTTTACTACATATATAGGTAGGTAGATTTAAGAAAACTTTACATTTAAGAAAACACATCTATTTATATTCTTTAATATGTAATAGAGGTAGGACAATATGTATGTATAATACAAAAAAAAAGATTCCTAATTCTATTTTGTTTTTAATATTAAGGCCTAAATTGAAAAAAAAAACAATGGTTTTAAAAAAAAATTGTTTTGACTTAAGGAATGTCTGTTTGATAGTACCCTACTTACGATTAGATATTTTATAAGAAGCTAAATCGTATTAGTAATAATAATTATATGTTAGTAAAATAAGTAAAATATATAATTGACTCTTTAAAGATATTTTCATCAAAAATGTAAAAAAGATCAAAATAATAATTAAAGTACCTTTCATCTCAGCCACGTACGGACACCTCTGCATTTAATCAACTGCATTCCTATTTCAGAAAAAATTATTAGTTCAACTTTAATAATAGATATGTACGTCCTACTTTACTATGAAATACCTAAGCAAGTGTAAAAGTCTCAAAAAATCACATTTATTTGTCACCAAGATCAAATTAATCATGAGGCTAATTCTAATGGCCATTTTAAGATTAATGTAATTGATTTTCATAGCACATTTGTATATCACGAGAGCTCTTTATCTTTTCTTTAAATAAATTTATCACTTCTTTTTATTCTTATCCTCCAATAGATCTGACATTCACAATCTCAAGTACAATTAGGTACTAATCCTAAGAGTATAAGTACTTGTACTAGCATAGTTTATGTTGATGTTCAAATTTCAATTCACTATTTGGAAGTGCCATATATGGATAAGCCATTGACCCTGATGCCAAATTAATAAAAGAAAAATCCTCAAGAAATTTCAATAAAATAACTGATTGTAAATTGCTCAGATTTATGGCTAATAGCGCCTGAATTGAATGTTCAATTATACGAATACCAGTACATGAATAAAATCCAAAAGACATAAATCATCCTAGGTATATATGAATACAATTACATATTATTATGAGTTTATTTTATGCAAGTATTTATGCATTTTTTTTTGTAAAATTTGTCTGTAGACAAGGTACCTCTGTATATATTGAAGTAGCAGATACATATTATGTATATGAAATTATTGAAAGTTTTTTGCATCTACCTATTTACTTATTATGATAATTCATTATACCTATCATTTAGGTAAGACCATATGTATATGTATCTACCATTTATAAGTATAGGGTACTGTACAAATATTGTATCTTACTCTTCGGGGTGTTCAAAAAATTCATTTTCAAAACCAAATTGGGGGAAAAAATTGACTTTATACAAAGTTTAAAGGTATGTTTTTGCTTTAAGTTAGTAAAATACTTATATTTTTAGTGGTATATCCTTACTACATACAAGTAGTAGCACTACCAATAGTACCCTAGTATAGGCAATTGAATTTCATGGCGAATTAAAATTTATGAATACACTTTACATTCTTATCTATAGAACCTTTATAAATATATAAAAACATATCAACTAGACTACAGGAGTGCTTGTTCAAATTGCATTTGTTCAATATAGAAAATACTGAAGAAATATACAGTATTTACTCCAATTGAAATAAAATTTTCTGAAAATCGTTAGGGTGCGAACAAATTTTTTTTCTTCAAAAAATGAATTCTCTGGAATTCTGGATTCAAGACATGTAAAAGGGAAACTATTACCATTAGAGTAGTAGAAGTAGCTCTACTGTACTGTACTGTACTGTACTATTACTACCAGTAGTGTGTTAAGGAAGTCTATAGTTCTGTCTCAGTCTCAGTCTGTATTAACCGTATTACAACCATTACCATGCATCATCATAATGAAATGGAAATACTAGACAAGACATAATTCACAAGCTGGATATGATGGAGTGGGGGACAGTTTCAGAAAAAAAGAAACTTGGTTCTCAAGACAGCAACCTGTCACTTTAATTTTACAAGCATGGAAATCCCCTTGAGGACACAAGTGAAGTTCAAGTAATACTGAATACTGCCAATATATTCTACAATTCTAGAACTACAGAAAATCTACTGGGTAGTAGGGTACTACTACTTTATGTCATAAAATAAAATACCAAAATGTGCTTTATAAGTAATACAATTATAAAGCTTGAATTATCCTTCCCAAGTAGATTTAATTCTTTTCTATCAAGTAGGTATCTATCAATTATTTTGAAGCTTAACAAAACTATTGTGTATTGTGTGCCCAACTAGCTCAAATCAATCCAATTAACACCACAAATGCTTAAAATGCTTATAAAAAAAGAGTTCTATCCGTATTATAAGATTGTAAAAAGTAAATGGCTCGATTTGTACTATTGACTATTATACTATCCGTAGTACTAGCTATATAAAAATGATATGTTCAATTTGTGGTTGATTTGAGTATGAAATAAAGTTTGAAATCACAAAAGATTTTATCCAATGTGCTTCAGAAAACTGGGTATTTTCCCACATTGTGAAATTTGAATAGAAATTATAGGTAGTACAAATAAAGTACCATACTACTGATAGAATTAGAGAGAAATATACTTTTTGGCATGGGGGATAAGAAAAGTTTTTCTTGATCTCGAATAATTTGTAAGATGTGGTTCTCAATTGAGCCTTTCAGGTTATCGACTAATGAAGCTCCAAATCCAAACTTGGCTCCAAAATCCACACACTAGTGAAGAAAAGTAATATATGGCTGGCATGGATGAGCGAACAATTAATTGAAATTGGACAAGTTGTATCCCAAAAGTATCTAGCTAGTTTCCTAATACATACTACAGTATTTCTGAGAGTATAGACCGTAGATATGTACTTACATATTATCATAGTGAATAACATTTTTATACCGGGCATAAAAACCCAACTTTGATTGTTCTTTTTCCCACTATCAATATACCATAGTATATTGTAGTATAATTGTAATGATAGATAGAAACTCTGTATTATATTATTGTAATAAAATAAAATATTTGGAATGTGTAGGTACTTGAATAATATTGTGGAATGCACTTTGTTCAGATTCACATATACCTATTTGGTATTAGAAACACCTACATATCATAGCAGGTTCTATGTATATTTGTGTCTAGTACCTAGTACGAACTTATACTAGTTCACTTATTATAGATTAGAGTTTATTTCAAGATGGATTTTTTTGACGTATTTGAGGATTTAGGGAAAGATAATCTTTTGCTATTCACTTGAGAATCGTGGAAAAGGAGTCAAATTACGAGTTCAAACCACGGTTCTCCCCAAATACATAATCTAATGGACTATCTAGCACTAGTACAGATGTAGACCACTACACTACTCACTACCTACTCGAAGAGCATAAAAAATCAACTGATTGAGGATATCTAAAGTTTCCGGGCATTTTATCGAGTTTTTTTTTCGCTGAGGCATCAGTGCCTCTGGGTCCACGGGTAAATATCTACCTATCTATTGTATCTTTACCAATATTAAAATCATAACTACAAGCACCACTACAAGCAATAGGTATTTGACTTGAGACTTGAGTTGCCACCTGACTCCATATTTCCCTAAACAGATAGGTAGGTACTGTAAATATAAGGAGTTTGCTTAGCCAAGAGTCTCCCCTAAAAAAGCATTTTTATTATTTTTATTTTTATTTTTATTTTATTTTTTTTTTTATGCTTTTACGTACCTAGATATGTCATATCGAATTTGCTCTGCTGTGATGCCTAGGCTAGAGTAAGTAGAGTAGAAGTGAGGGCACGAGTCAAAGTCAAGCTTTAAAATCGATCTCAATATGTAATCAAGAGGGTTGGAAACCTCGAGAGATTGAATAAAATACTATTTTTATTATGAGTATACATGCAAGTCTTATTACATAGTTTTGTATATTCGAGCAATTTTAAACTTTTTCCTTCCTCTTTTGACTATTTGAATCTTCAACTCAATTTTCAATGCAAAGTCAATCGACTCTCTACTGATATTAGTATAAGGATAAGTGTAGGTTCTAGTTTTAAGTAGGAAGTTACTAAAAGCTTCATTTGAAGATGATAAGGAAAAAGTTAATTAGGATACTCTGGTATTTCAGAAAACGGAAATTGTATAAACTTTTAATTTTTTAAAAATTCTCAGATCTTTTCAACACAAATACAGGTATCTACTACTTAAGGCTCAAGTACGAACTCTTGTTTAAGTAATAAGTAGACATAATCAATTGAATTATGTATTTACTTACCATATATGATAACAAAATTTGTATAATATTAAGTGGAATAAAGTTAAAAAAAAAGGGAAAGATCAAAAACAACTCCACTTAATTTCCTTTTTGCTATTTAAGCAAGTAAGTTAGAAAAAATCTTTAAAAAATCTACACTTTGGTCTGGGTAGCAAGATACAGAATATATATTCCTACTCGAGTAAATACAAACTGAATTTGATTATGAGTTTAAAATGAAAACCCACACATTTTAAGCCTTACAAAGTACAAAGTACAGTATCTTCTGACTCTTGTACTGTTGAAGTAGTAGTATTTAATAAGTAATATAAGTATACTCTCTACTAGTAGTACTAGCTATCTTAAGCTGAATACTGAAGATCAAAGACTCTTTTTCAAGTTAAAAAAACTGCAAAATCTCAAACAACATTTCTTCAACTTCTTATCCACCAGCCAGATGAAAAAAAAATCTCATCAACACCAATTTACACATTTCGCTTTCCTTTGTTCTCAAATTGAAGTTTTTTTTTTCCTATTTCAAAATGGGCGAAATCAAAAAATGCCTTCGAGATTGAAGACTATGTATGGACAAAATGGATGTTTTATTGTGATTGTTCTTGGCACTATAGGTATACCTCTAATAATAATAATAATAATAAAATAATAATAAAAATAAAAATAAAAAGAATACCTACCTACAGAGTACTTGAGCTAAAAGTACATTGGAATGACATTAGAGGTAATAATACGAGTATAAGTATTATATGTCTACGGTGTGCCATATGGGATGGGATAAATTAATATGACGGCTGATATCAAAGGTCAAATATCCGCATCAAAAATCAAAATTGATAAAAAAAAACCAGCCAAATAAGCCGAACTTACTAGGAGAGGATCGGCAACAATTAATAATTTCCTCTTGTTTTATAAAAGAACAATGAAATTTACAGATATAGACAAATTATCATCTATTATTATTTTTATATACAACAGATATATACAAACATACAAACATTTGTATATACCTACATGCATAGGGTACTATAGGTATTATCTGCAGTTAACGATATAAAGGTATTATTTAGTTCATAGACTATGAGCAAAAATGATTCGTATGATTGATGCAAGTGCATATAAATACTGGTTAAAACATGTCAGATAGACATATCTAAATGTGGGCAGACTCCTGTCCGTCAAATTTGCTCGTCAAATTTGCCCATGTAGTTTTTAACTTTTAACTTTTAACTTAAGTTAAGTAATTAAGCATAGGGAAATTGAAGTAAAATTGGAATTGGGATACAGTACAGTGAAATCATGACAAGTGTAATCTCCGGTTTGATCTCGGGTTGTTTTGGATTTCGAATTTTTGAAATTTGTATTCAGCGTAAGGGCAAGTGAAATAATTATTTTATGTAAATCTAGCTAGATTATTAGGGAGTAGGTAAGATATACTGTACTATAATATTATTTGGTACTTGGTTGTAGTAATTTCAGTACAGTAGTAATATATTTTAAACTTTATAGCAAGATAAAAGGGTTTTATTTCATTTTCGATCGTGAAATTTGCTCAAATTCAGAGTCCACCTTTTCTGCTTACTGATTTGTTGTTCTCTGGTTGTTCGTGGTTGCACTTTATTACCCAACAAAAGCAAAAGTAAAATCAAAAGCTAAATTAAAGGTAAATTAAAGTCTACTGGATAAAGATATCACAAACTGAACTGAACTGATATGTAGGGTACCATACATAATGTAGTACAATAGTAAAAATGGACATATCTCTCTGACCATTGCTCAAATCACAAATTCCCCAAATAAAAAGGAAATGAAAGGATATGCGATTTAAAAACGATGAAAAAAAATTTAAACTCACTTTAATAGCACTACTCTTTTAATACCTGCTCCGACTATATATAGGTATTCATAATATCTATATGTACTTAGATAATATTACAAGTATGTTTACAATGTAATGGCCATGTCATATTAATATGAGAATTATAGCAAATCAAATTTAAATATGACACACAGTATGCAAAGGATTTAGAATAAAAAATCCCAAGGTCTTTTATATGAGAATTTTTTTTGGACAAAATACTTTTTATAATTTTTTGTGTATCTACAACATTATTTACCATATTCATATAGGTATATTATGTATAGTACTATGTATTACATGTGCTTACATAAAACTGAGATACGAGTAAATACGACATAAGTAGATTAAATTTAAGTATTTTGTGTGTGAAAAAGGGTCACCTTAGCCATAAACATACTTAGGATAATGTACTACCTACGAACTACACGAGTATAAACACATTTGACCAAAAAAAACTAAAAAAAAAATGGCTTGAGGTGGGTTTTAAAGTGTTTAAATGAGTACTTATCTTCACATCGTATCCTATAATTTAAATTGATCATCAATCCCAGTAAATTGTTTTTACAATTTTTTTCTAAATAAAATTGGAAAGAACAAAATGTACTTACTAGTATAGTATGTACTACATTAGTAAATGGTAGTTATATCTGTACAGTACACATGTTGTAGGTTATGTAACAGAAGCACTAACCCAATTAAAACCAAAATTCAACAAGATCCAGACTTCTTCCCCTGGGGGATTGTATAAAAATGTAGGTATATGATTATCTTCACGAAAAGGTAAAGATTCTCTTTTTATACTCGTATCACAGATTTCGACAACCTAAACTAGTACTCATAGATACCTTTAACTACTCTGATTAGGATCATGTCTAAATCCATTAAAAGTTTTACTTCAATTTAATTACTTTCAGACTAGAACTTTTGGTTGAGACCTGAGATTTTATGAGACTATGACTTATTTCATTGGTATTGCTAAATCTAAATTTTATTTAATTCTTGGGCTGTATGAGAATTTTAAATTTCAAAATTAGTTAAATGACAAATTTGAACTTCTTGGGCAACTAGTTGACTTACAATTAGCTGGAGGCTGAAATAGTGTCCCATGTGGAAAAGTGTGAATCTATGACACTTTTCATACGTACTTAACCTACTGAATATAAGAAATTCAAACTCTAAAAATTCTGCAAAAATTTTAAATCAATCTCGAAAATTAAGAAATTGAAGATGACAATGAGGTAAGTTTGCTTGGGATGATGCAAGGTTAAGGCTAATATGTAAGTATATATCTTATATGTATAAGGTAAATAAAATCAAAAAATGTATGAAATAATAGAAAAGGGTCTAAGGCACGTTCCATCGAAATAATTCAATACACAGGGCACGTCAAAGTCAATGTCTCAAAGTCTCAGCCGGGTGTTGAAAACTTTAAGTATAGAGATGCAAAAATTGAAGTTTTTGAGTTTAAAAGGAGTGGCTAGAAAGACCCGAGGAATTGTAAATTGTAAAGTGTAAAAGTAGGAAAAAGTGTAAAGCCAGGGAATCCTCGAATGAATTGGATTTTTGGCCTTTTATTCTATTCCCTCATATTTCTGCTTTTTAACTTTTTAACAACATAACTACTATCGGTACTAGCACTAGTAAAGTACTAGCAATACTGCTATCTTAAGCACACAGTTATAGTTATAAAACCATTTCCCCCCTTTTTTGTGTACACTTTTTTTATAGTGTCTTATTATTATATTGTACCATGGCTTGTCGTCAAATTTTTTTCTTCTTACTCTTAATACTTAACTGATATTCTTGAGCTTCTCTTTTGCTTCTTGAGTCTCTTCTTGTTGAATTTGAAAAAGTGGAAACTTTGCCAAAAAAAGATCTCCCTTCTGATTTACAAATCTATTCTCTACTCGATTCAATGCTATATCCTATATGTAGTGTAAACGAGAGGTTCAACAGGCGAACCACAAAGCCATGTGCCATTATGCCAATATCAATACTACACTACTATATACATGATGCTACTTATGTTTCCTTATGTATTGTTTGAGATTTTTCAATTAATCTTATAGTTTATAAAAACCTTTCGGCAAAAAATTGAGATCAAAGAATACTCAAAATACTTATACTCGTATATCTATTTGTATTTGTTTGTAGATACTTGTACAAAACATAAGTAGAATTGCAAATGTAGATTCTAGGCAAAATATAGAGTTTTTGTAAAACCAAATTATCATATTGATTTATGGCATATTTTGCTCAAAGCAAAGGGAAAACAGAACTTACATACAGGATATTTAGTTTTTCTTGAAATATCTATCTCGAGATAGTGCGTGGTAGCACGTAAATATATTACCACCAGATTTCATGAATTTTGATTTTGATTATAATTCCATTGTACTAGTACCTACATCATAAGCACTACTACTATCAGTATATCATCCAAAAGATACCAACAAATGAAATTTAAATTTGCTGAATCAGTGGAAAACAAAATCGGGGAAAGTAATAAAAATGCCTCGAGTCTAGAGAGATGATTCAAACTACTTACTTTATTTCATAAAAAAGTGAGAAAAAAATCCATATTTTGAGCTCAAGTCCTAATCTACTAGGTACCTGATAGTATATTAATAGACCTACAGATACTATACTAGCTGTATAGAGATATTAAAAAGTAACTTACACTTGATAATAAACGAAGACATGTAATTGAAAGAGCTGTTCTTGATATTGATTTTTATGTAAGGTGATATAAAGTGTAAAAAAAACTGGATATTTTTTCTGAATTTTTTGAACCACCACAGGACAATTAAAGGCACCAAAAATAATTTTTCATAAATATGAAATGGTATAAAAACTTGTGAGATTTTTTGATATTTGTATGTTGATATTGCACTTTTCACTTTTGTACACAAGTATTGATAGAACACAGGTCGTTCACAAAAATGTGTAAAAGCTGATTAGTTTAAGTAACAGAGGAAAGACACAGGTTATGTAATAAGTAGTAGTAGTTTAAGGCTTGATAGGTAAAAATCCAAAGAATTATTGACTAATTTCCAAAAAACTTCAAATACACAAAATGCAGGTAAATGGTCAACAGTAATTTGTAATTTTAGTTTTAGTAGTGATAAGCTTTTTATAATAATTTGAAAATACACTCAAGAAAAAATTTCTAGAGATAAAAAAAAGTTAAAAATGTACAACAGATTCAGGATTTATTTCCTAAATGAGTTTCTTTCCTAGGACACAAAGTCACTTTTATCAACACTGATACTGATGAGACAGCTAAAGGGTTTGAAATTGGAAAAAAGAGATTCGAAATTTCATTAACTGTAGCTAGCTACAAATTTAATAGTATCTAATAGTGGTTCAATCACTTAAGGCTTCGAAATGTAGAGTTTTTTTCTTCGAAAAATCAACTCTGATCGTGAGTTCAACTTTATAAATAGATAAATAAATGGGTATTTAATTGGTCCACAAATTTTGACTGTTGCTCCTTGTCTTGCTTTTACTCCTACTGATCCTTATGATGATATGTATATCAATTTCGTTCTCCTACATTCACACACACTAGTACTAGCACACTTATCTAAAACTTTATATTTATATTTCTACACATAGTACGTCAAAAAACCGATTTTTTTCAAAACAAACTTTCGAGTGAAATACGACTGGTTAAGTAAGTTGGTTTACTTTAGGAGATTTTTGGAGTGATCTGATCTGAATTGGAGTTTCCCACTACTACCTGATACTACTACTTAGGTACTGACTACTTTTCAACTTTTTTTCCGAAATTTTCGACAGAGAAGCGAGCACACTGACAGGACTCTACAACTACTACTGTACTAACTTGTATGCTTCGTTTACTTCGCTTCGCTCAGAGACCAAAAAACCAACACATTTCTCTCTAATACCAAACTAGGTATACCAAACCTAACTACTATTCTATAGAATGTCGAATAGACACAAGCAATAATGCCTCACATATTATACTTTATACTGTTTTACAATACAATACTTTGTATACGACCAAATAGCTACCTACAATACAACTACCCGTACCCGTACTTGCTGATTCTGATTCTGAAATTCTGAATCTTTTACTCTACTGTACCGTACTTTACTGTAGGCGAAATAGTGAATTTCACAAGCAAAATAGAATAGAAATCCAAATAGAAATAATGCATTACAGTACAGTATTGTAAATTGTGAATGTTCTTATGGATGGTAGATAAGTATGTATATAAAGTGTGTGTATGTTGAATGTAGGTACTATAGGTACATGTATCGATGGATTTCTCTGGTTCCCCCTTTTTTGCCTAGGAAAATGCGTAGCGCAACGCAACTTTTCCATTTATTTTACTACTAGGTAGTTAGGTTATATATACCTAGGTATTAGGATTTCGAATTTCGAAAAACTAAAACTCCCTTCCTGTATTTCATACTATGTACGAGTACTATTATGTAGTACTTGTAAACTTGTAGGTATATATATGTATGGAACCCCATGGTATACCATCACCACCACCACCACCATCAGAAACAGAATTTTCCAAAACTAAAAACTAACAAGCAAAACCCTTCTCCCCTTCTATCTCGTATTTATCTGCTGTATATATATGTACATACATAATACTTACCATACATGATGTATGTATGTAAAGATACAAATATTGCATTCTATTCTCAATTCATGTGAAAAAGGCCTCATTTGACAAAATTCGTACAGGATGTGCTAAAAAACCATCCCTCAAAAAAATTTCTTGAACTCAGATTTCCTAATATTATTTACTACATTTGAATGTCTTTTGACAACTTATTCTTATTGTGAGACAATTTTGAAAGCCTCTGTATATAGTATAATGAAATATAGGTGTGTATTCATAGTTTCAAAAGAAGGATTACTAGATGCATAAATCTATATGTAGATACTTACCTTCTTTTGTGAGTTTAGTAAGTTTATGTGTGCTTTACAAGGGCCTGAAAAGATCACTTTACAAATGAATGTGTCTTTTTTTACTTCCTATAGATTTAACTAGGCATATTCTATTAGTAGGTATGTATGTATGTGTCTCAAGTCTCATGTCTTTTTGAAACATCCGATTCAACTCACTATTTATCAGAGAGGATAAAGAAACTCATTTCTCTCATTCTGATCCGTTCTTTTTGTCATCATCCTCGCCTTACACTACCCATTACCCAACCCATGTTCGATTTTACTTCAACTCTCAAAGATCAAGATCTTTCAAAGAAAATTAGATCTGTAATTTCTGCCAATCTCAATCGAACATTACCTATTCCTATTCCTACTTCTACTGCAAAGCCAAATTTTTGGACTTTTTTCTCTCAAAGTCCTGATGATTCTTGGTTGGGTAATAACAGATAGTTAAAAAAGAAAGCATGGTTTGAATATTGGACAATCAATAGAATTGTATAAAATAAAATAAAATAAAATGATATAAAATTGCCTCAAGCTGAAATCCTTCAATGATTTCTCGTGCCTTTATCCTCCCACAACAAGTACCTACTACTCAAAAAAAAGCAGAATATTTATACTCACTACTTAAAACTTTGGTGTATCTATAGTGGGCATAGCAATTTCCATGCGAAAAGACAATTTGGACTTTTTTTTTATTTTATCTAAAAAGTATGGGAATCTACATAAGCATAGTACTTGAAGAGCAAGAACTTGTACTTACTTGTACTTGAAACTGAAGAACATGAAGAAATGATATAATATTAGTTAGATAGATATATGCTCGATAATATTATTAGCTACACATTACACCGTGTTAGCATTATCATTGCAGCAAGCAAAACTACAGATACTATAAGTATTGTATCTGTAGTAAGTAATTTGTGTTTTGTTATGCTTGGCTCGTTTAGTTTGAGTTTTAGCTCAAGATTTTGAGAGCCCCAAGCATTTTGCCCGACCAATTTAAATCTTGAAAATACAGCAGCAGAACCACTACCTACTATACCAACTAAAGGATAGTCACTATCTGTAGATTATACAAATCCAAATGAATATTCCCTGATTTATACTCAATATTTGCAGAGATTTAACTCCAGATATTTCTCAAATTATCATTAGACTTGGGAGCCTAATTTTCACAATTTAATGGAATCAAAATCAACAAGCTTTACACGAAAAAAATTATCATGTACCTACATTATATGTATGTTCAAAGTTCTATTTCCTTTCTCAAATCAAACCACAAATGTAACTACATTTATTACTTACAATCAACTCTAAAAAACTAAAATTTATAAAGTATACCTTTGTAGTTTAAACTTTACACAAGACTCCAAACTTTTTAATAAAGTAGGTATTACCTTTACAAAACATGTGAAATGTAATTTGTACTGTAATATTATATTGGTATACGTATCGGTATATTGAAATAATGCAAATATACATAGGTATATAGGTCTAACATAAATCAAAATCCTAAAGGATAACTTTTGGTAAATTTCATTTTTACATTTAGTTATACTTTATAGTACAATACATGCATAAAAGAATGAATTTGGAACAAAAGAGTAATAATTAGGTAATTAATTGGCAGACATAACTTACATGTATAGGGTAGTAGTACTACTTATATATTATGGTGCGACTAACACAAAAAAAAACAAAAGGGCCACTATGCTTGTAGAACAATGCAGAACAAAACGAAATCCATATTGATATTGGTATTTGGTTGATTAATTTTCTATTTATAATTCCTACCAGGGTCTTTTATAAGTAAATAATACTAGGTACATATTTTTGATGGAAATATTTGGACTACATATACATCACTATACTTTATACTGTATGGGCTATCACCAATCGAGTTTTCAATTATTTCGCCTATAGCAGCAAGATTTACTGTCCATAAAGTGATAGGGGGTTGAAAGGGTTTGTCTTCAGAATTATGGTTTTTCAATGGCATAAATTTGAAAACATAAAAAAACTCGGACTTTTATTATGGCAGATATTTCATTCAAAAGATATCTACTACGAGTATGCTATAAGTATCTACAATAAAGATGCATGTCTAAACTCAAAACTTATGCACTTTAGTTTATTGTTTATAATCAATTTAGATATCCAACAATAATTATATAGTTTATTATTACATTGAACTGATATTGGGAAAGTTGAGTAACATTTTCTCCCAATCTTTTAAATAGGCTCGATGAAATTAATAATAAATTACTCGAAACATTTCCAGAAAATAACTTGTACTCTCATTACTTCTCTCATAACTTCCCCTACCCGATTCCTTCTACTACCAATAATACCTACTACTTACGCATAGGTACTTATTATATATTGTAGGTACCTACTTGTACACAAAATTATTTATTTATGTTTAGACCCTTTCTCTAGAAAGCAAATTATAATAGTCGGCCAGTCAGGCTACTGGTAAAAGACTGCCCTACCTACCACTACTCAATAGGATATCTATCATTGAGTAGATTACTAGCATTCTGTATAAATAAAATAAAAATTTGGTCTGACCATGCTGAAAGCCTGCTGGACTGCTCAAGTAAACTTTTAATCGTGTAATATTAATAAAAATATAATATTCTAATAAAACTTGAAACGTTGTAACATTATTCATGTGATTGGCATAAAATTGAAAATATTTACCTAAACATTTACTATTAATGAAAACTTCCTATGGCTATGTAAAATTACATCTCATTAGATAGAGAATAGAGCTCCTTAAGATTAGGGCTTGATCAGAATATAAGTATTATGAGGGGTAATTATATTAGTTACCGCGTAATATTAGGCGGTATTAGGTGTATGCGGTAAAGGGTAAGATCCTTATTCAAAGATTGCGGGCTAATAAGTAGGTACTATATAGTTAGTTGAAACTGGGAGAAAGCTGAAATTGTAAGAATTGCATAACTCGTGGGCTAATAAAGAGCATTCGAATCGACATTAAATATTATAGATATTCCCGGTGCTAGTTTTACATAGGTATATAAGTTTTACTCTACAGAATATACCTTCCAATATAGGGTAAGGGTACTGGAAATGGTTCTAGCTTTGAGTTGTGTTGTAGTTGTATAGCAAGTATAAAATGTCCATAAATAAACCTGGGTAATTGGCATTGTATTATTAGTTGGAGAGTAAGGGAGTATCTCAGCAAACTTTTCAAGTTTATCACAAGTAAACAATCCCAATCAGTCATTTCTCAAAAGTTTTTAGTAAAATTTTGGTTGACTATATAAGGTTTGAATCATTAAATTGATTCACAACCTGTTAAAAATTGCAATAAAAATAATCAAACAAATATTAAAATATATAATATTACTGGATTCACAAAATCTTATTTAGGAACCTGCTGAGAATAAAGGAAAGGTACCTAAAGGTATATTTTTGCTTGTTACTACCGATATTTGGCATTTACTCTATTTCTCGGATTGCCAATCTTATTTACTACCTTTAAGAAACAAGATAACTTTGCTTTTTGCCTATAAACCTACCTACAGAATATTACGGATATATTATAAACAATACTTACATATAATATATGTGTAGGTAGGTAAGTATAAATTCTAGGTATGTAGGTACTTGCTATGTAAAAACCAAAAAAACACATTTATTTTTGCCCAACAACGCCCATTTCGCCCTTATCCTTTACGGTCTGAACATGGACATAATATTTTTTTAAACATTAATAGACTAGGTACTTTGAGAGAAAAGATCTTGAACTTGATACATGTTTGTTGCACTCTTGTCTTGTAATAGTTTTATTGTATTCGTATACTACAGTATTAACTATACTCGTAATAAGTACTCTGGTACAAATTGAACTGAACATGAGTATGTAGAGCTAATAGTAAGCTGTATGAGAGTGTTTGAGAGATAAAAGTAATAATAATGAAATGATACAAAAAAACTATTTCCGTGTGCACCTTCATACGCACTACGCATTACCTGTGTAACACATGTGTCTGAATTTTGTACAAAAAATTAGCTCAGAGAACCAAAACACTTATTTTTCATTTCATTTCAGCAGGTATAAAAAATGTACAAAATGCAACTCACGTCGTACCTTTATACACCTACATAATATGAGCATCAGTATGAGTTCAAATTTACTAATTTAGCTGAACTAGAGCTTAAAAACAAAACGGAATTTTACTTTTTAAAGTATAGGCTTAATGTAAAGTATAGGATTGTATGTACGAATATATACACTATTATGTGTATATCTACATTACAGTACTATACTGTATGGCAAAGTGAATCAGAATTTCAAATCTATTCAATAAAAAAGATGCTTTTTTTTTATTCTCAAGAGTTTCTCAAGATCAATTGTTGTTCTTCACAGCCCATATACTGTACATTAAGATTACATAGAATTTCATTAATAATAGTTTTCTAATGTCTTGTACAATTTGAAAACTTTGTTTGAAATTCTAAACAAAATACTTACACATACTAACTCGTATTGCTTATATATGTAGTAATAATATGTATATAGTATGTAGAAGTATTATTCTACAGCATTATTTAGGATTTTGTTATATAATAGTAGTATGAAGATATTCATTATTTTACTTGTATTATTATACTTCGAGTTCGAGTAAGGAAACAGAAGAATATTATGAGATTTGATGAGATAGAAAACCATGAAAAACCGTTAATACATAAAAAGTAGGTAGCTACTAAACCTTACCTACTACAGATATTTGTAGTAGGTAGGGTACTAAAATTGTGTTCTATTTTTATTTCATCTAAAAAGAGCAGCACAGATAAATATTAGTCGAGGAAAAGAAAACTGATAGTTTCCATAAGGCAGTATGTAGTAGTAATAATAAGTACTTACTTCGTAGTAGTGTGGATATATTGGTATTAAATTCCTCATAAATCTTTGAAACTGCAAATGAATGTTGGTAAAATTCAAAAAAAAACTGTTGTGAGATTGTAATCGATTTTATTACACTAGAATTCGAATTCGTATGGTATGGTATGGTATGGTTTATTTTGGTTCAGTTTGGTTTGTGGAAAAGAAAAAAAATCCACTTGCAAAGACTACATGGTCCATTGGCTTCGACGTTCATGTTCGAATTATATGATTATAAGAAATTTCTTTTAAATAGAGTAGTTCTACTGTATGTACAATTGAGTATAGTTTAGTGGTAGCAGTAAAGAGACGATAGAAATTTATTTCAATTCAACATATTATGGCAAATTGGCTATGAAAAGTAGACGACAAAAGAAAACTGGGGAAAGACTCTCATCAGAATTTCTTAATGCATATCAACATATTTCGTAGAGCTTGGCATGATGAACATTATAAGTAAGTATCTATTGTAAAAGATATTCTTTTAAACCCATCAGAACATGGATAAAAATCAAGATCAAAAATCAAAATTTTAAAATTTGAGCATCCTTTTTCGCTAAACCGTAATTAAGAGCTAGAATAAAACGGATATCACAATGATATGAAATCAGAGTAAAATTTTACCCAAGAAAAGTGATGGTACCCAATTTAAGGAATTAGCATTAGTTCAACAGATCTAATTTTTTATAAATTAAATATTTATTGTATTTCATTTCGACAGAGTTTGTTATAACTATAACGTCATTCAGACATTTAAGTTATACCTTATTAATGTATAGATAAATTGTTTTTATTTTTAATGTGAAATATAAATTTTCTAACTGAGATTTATGCATTGCGTCTAGATATTGTACCTAGAAAACTAGTAAATGCTACTAGTAGAATTTGAGCAATATTGATGTATTTACGTAAGTACTTCGTATATACCAAAGCTACAAATATATACTCGTACATATCCTGTTTTTAAATGTCATATTTATAGGTAAATCCATGAAATGAATTGGAATAAATTAAATGAACGTGTCAATATTGTGTTTAGCCTGTCGAATGCTATGAAATGAAATCTCTCAAAAAAAGATAAAAGCATTTGAGTATGTACTAGAATATTCTATAAATAAGTACTTACATAATAGTAGACGATAAAAGACTCTAATCGAAAACTATTCAAATAAAATAATTGCATAGAATAAATAATTGAAATAAAGTCATCATTTACTCAACACAATGCAATATTGAATAGAACTATCGTAGGTACTACTAGTATTATCTGTAATGCTAGGTAGTTTACACTTTAGCGATTTCTCGAATTGAATTTGAATTTAAATCGAAGTTTATCTTTATAATGCATAAATTGATTAATGCCAGAGTCAATAACAAAAGATACCCTACTAATTAAAGATAGTTAGTATAATGCCTACACTAGTAAATTGTATAGCATATTGTTTAAATCTTGATACTTAATAGAAGGATTATAAGTTGAAAATATTTGTAAAGAATTCCTAAAATAAAATAAAGGCCTTATACTTATTTCAGTCATAAAATACCCATATACATACATATACACTAAAGTGCTAGCAAAATCAATTGATTTTATTGATTTATCAATTTATCATATTATGTATGCGAAATTTGAAGGAAATAAGCCATAAATAGTATTAAATCGAAACTTAATATTTGACTTGTTGCATCCCAAATTTAATCTTAAAAATTTTAAAAAATAGTTTATTTCTCGACTCAATTTCACTTATTTTTAATGTACAGGCTGAATACCATAGTAGTCAGAAAGAAAAGACTAGACCCTGCTGAACATGAGCTATTATTTATCTAAAAGGTTTCATCCACAGAATTCATAAATAAATATACTTAACTTTTCCTTCAATTTGATTTTGCTATCTTTTCAACTAAATTCTACTCTATTATTATTGTTAGTACATATAGTAGTGAGGCTAAAAGTATTATAGCCATAATGGTAGGTACTACAGATAGAATAGACTCTAGACTGTCCAAATCTTGGCAAAAAGGAAATTCAATTGTAGACAAAAAAGCTTTATAATTGAATTGACTCAAACTCACACACGTCGTGGAGAACTTGGAAAGTTTTTTTTATCCCTTACTTTCTGTTCGACTCGATTCAGTTCGAAATTCGATGTGTTATGTTCAGTTAGAAAAAGGCACTTTCAAAATAATACAGTTACTTACTTATACTTACTTACTGTAGTTAAGTAAATATCGGTATATATAGCATCATCAAGGTAAATAATATCAGTATTATGAACATTAGCCCAGGATATTTTATACATACCTCCTACTTTTTTTTTAGAGATTTTGATGAAAAAACTTGAGATTTATTTCCTCATCTACCTTTTTCATTCTCTCCCCGAGTTTCAGAACTCAGGATCGATCGGCCCAGCTAATTAAAAGGGGTAAGTCGTCGAGTGAAAGAAAAAAGCAAATATTATTATTTCAAATCAGACCTTATACAGCTGGTTTTACACATAACAAAACTTTTCAACATTTTAACCGAAATATCCAACAGCCTATTTCAACTTTTTTTTGAAAATTTTAGCAAAAATTGTGTGCTTTACACGGCTCTTTCCTTGTCTGAAAAATATACATCATCAAAGAAATATAAAAAACCAAACCAGATGTCTAAATCCTAAATCTTCAACTATAACTATTAGTACCTACCTATTTTTTTATCTTGGTATTTATTTTAGCAAAGCTTGAACATGATCGAAATTGCGAGGAAAAAGATTTTATATGTTTTCCTTTACTTACTTTACTTGCTTTCCAATTTCTTTTAGAACCTTACTACTTATACGGAGTATATTACATATAAACGAACCTATATTACAGTAGGTACCTATATTAATATTAAAATATGATAGCACAGTAGGGTACTACTACTTGAAGTATGCCTAAATATATCTAAATGGGTAATAGGCAATATATTAAGTATTTAGTTAGTAAAACTATTTGTATGCACAGGATACGGAGTATGCATATCATTTAAGTAGACATTTTTTAAATTTTTATTGTAAATTGAGAGATGCAATATTTGCTTGAAAAATTTAGCCCTCCTCTAAGGAAATGCATCTGTTTGGATTTTTAATGGTTTCAATGCAAAAGTTTCAGTGTTAGTATCAGTCATCTAAAATCTAGTACAATTTTAGTGAGGACTCAGGATCAGGACTAATACAATTTTAAGCCCAAAAAAATCCCAACAAATTTAAGGCTTAAGGCATATAGTAGGTAGGTATTATAGAGAGTGAAACAGTGTGATTTTACTTTGATTGAAAAGTAAACTCAAATATTTATTTTTAGTAATTGCCTTTCTGTATACCCTATAGGCATTTATTATTATAGACTCGACTGATATTCAACTTTCCCCACAATATTTCTAATTAATATAATGTAAAATTTATAAATACCTGCCTACACAAAATAATTATTTCCTCCTACTACAGTTTTATAAATACCTCAAATAATACCTTATAAGAATCTTATAAATAAGGTATTTGAGATTTCAATTAATAGGAAGTATAAGTATAAGGTTATTTAGTACTTACAAATTATAATTTTACTACCAAAAGTCTCTAGAGAGAAACTTTTCATTTCTTCAAAAAGCTCAAGAATCTGTCAAAAGACATTTCACTTTGCAAAATTCCAGAGTTTCAAAAGAAACTTTTGAAACTGTTTTATAGTAGGTACTTAACATTAGTGCTCTGTACATTTAAGCTTATAGTAAATGGAACTTGTACCTACAGATACAACAAAATTTCTACCAACATTCAATTTTTCGTTATTCAATATTTTATTCTGTACGAAATTTTTTTTGCTTTACAATTTAAATATTATATCTACTTGAATGTATAAAAATATGTGAACTTACATATTTTATACAGATGTATAAAATACATCTGTATAAACATTATATTCATATTCATATTTAAGATACCACATAGTATTATGCAATGCTATGTAAAGTCTGTGGGATGATGGGATCTGTGGACACCCAATAAACATTATGTAAGAGACCATGCAGAGAAAGTACATTTTTTCGCTTTTGGCGAGATTCATTTTTGGCATACAAAATATTTTTATTACAAACACCAAAATATAAAATAAATCACTATATCTGATATCAGTATTACAATATGCATGTAATTTTAACATAAAGCCTTTTTTGTAAAATGTCCGCATATAAATAAGTACCCATGCCTTTTTGTGCAAAATTGAAACTGATTGAATCTTCAAGCCATAGCATAGTATAGTGGTAGTAGGTAGGGTATATTAAAATTGATGTCTCGTATCTCTTCCAATAGTATTATGCGAGTTTTAGGGTAGGTATAATATACCTACTACTAGTTTATTGAAAAGATTTCATTACTGTCATTGATAGAATATTGTGAATGATCTACCCTATGTAGATATTCACACTAGTAAAATTATAGTTATAGTTTTAAAAAGGGTTTTATGAAATAAATATTCTGAGATTTTTAAATTACCTAGTTCGAAATTTCATGAATTTTTTAATCTACTAACGCAATATACTCAAACATAATGGAAGTGGAAGAATGTACGAGCAAAGTACTACATATTAATTAGATTACGATTACAGTAACTTTTATAGATAGGTATCCCAAAAATCTAATGTCTAAAATTTCAAATGAATGTATCATTATAAATGACTAATGAACTTTTTCTTGATAATTAAGTCCAAATGAACCTTTAAATTTTCTACTGATTTTTATAAAATTTAAATATCAAAATTCAAAAAAATATTTCAAAAGAAGAATACATTGATAATAAATTATACCAAAGCCAAAAAATACAAAGTATTTGTAAATTCAATTCAAATGATTATATAGGTAATACTTAGGAATGCATGTACTAATGAAATCGATAATGAAATGGTGCCTAGTAATACAATTTTTAAATTGTATCTTACTCGTAATACTGTAATGCCAATAACTGCAGTCTCATTTATCAATTCATCAGTACAAAAATGTCAGCTATAATTTAAAAAGTCAAAAATATCAAGATTATATCCATCCTATATTCCTTTAAGAAAACGTAGATAACATTATATATATTGTAATAATCGTAGTAAGTAAATAAATAATACTTACATAGTACCTAGGTACATATTATAATATCTTATTGTTAGATATGGTACAATATATAAATAAGCATAATAGAAATAGAAATAGAACTGGATTAAGTTCTTGCATAGAAATTTATCTTTATTTGCAGAATCTATCTGTTCAATCACTTTTCAAAAAAAGAAAATTGAATTCTTTCTAGGTTTTCTTATTTTAGCTATATTTTTTGTAGGGTATCATCTATCTGTACAATGGAACTTCTTTATAAAGATTATATAAGGACTTATTTATAAGGATTTAGATTGTCTCTCTTTCTAGGAAATAAATAATCCACTTTCTTTCCTATTTCTTTCTCTTAGCTTTGCATAAAATAGACCAGTAAGTACTCGTATGTATAGTATACAAGTGTTCTAGTGCACAGTAAAGTGCACAGAAATTATATTGGTATTGGAAGGATATTGAAAAGTTGGAACTTACGCTCAGAACTGGGAATTGAAATTGAAATACAATCTTATTATAATAAAATTGTGAAAAATTCCACTTATAATAAAATATTCAGCAGTTTGGGGGATTCCATGGCATGGGACTCGGCTCAAGTCTTAAGGGTATCGTAGAAATAAGCAGAAACAACTTTGTTGACAAAAAAAAGCTTTTAAATTTATGCCTTGAAAAATTCTTACCTGCAAACCTTATACTCATATTATTGATATAGGTAATAGGTACCTATACTAGTACACTAGTTATTTATAAACTAGATACCTTACCTAACGTGTAACGTGGAATGAGCATACTCTATCATATCATCAATTTTAAGATCTAACATGTATAATAGATGTACAAATTCTTATTCTTTAATTTTTATAACAAGGTAGTTAAATTTTTAATACCTACTGAAATTATGCAATACTTTTAGTAATTTAGACATCACATCAAAGTGCATACTGAATTCAAAGAAAATCCAAAAGCGAAGTAATTTGAGATTTCTAAACTTTCACTCGACTTTCACTGATCTGTCATTCATTAGATTAGGTTTCAAAATTTTACATTGTACATAGGCATAATAGTAAAGCTATTAAAAATATCCTTTGCTCTATGACATAGGTTAATATACAAGGTACATACTACATGTGCAGTATTAGTTGTAAATTACAGAAGGTACTTACGATTAGTTTTATTAGTCTATATAGTACCTAGTAGGTAATTGAATAAGATGAAAATTATGGGAAAAATTGTTGTCTATCTTTAGTTTAGTCATTTGAAAATTATAATATAGGAAATACAACTTATTTTAAGAAAAAAATTTAAGCTTATGCTCTGCACTCTGCACAATTTTATCAAGATAGATGGTTAATATTTAATACCTACATATTTATTTACTTTGTTGTGAGTTTGATCATGATCATTCTGCTATTTAAATTTTCTCTCGACTTTCCCCAGTCGCGAGAGTAACATTATGTTAATTTAAATTTTAAATCTACCATGTACCCTACTTATTAATATGTATTAGGTTTCGTATAAGTCTCTAACTACTGATATAATCGATAGGTTAGGATTTGACGGTGACAATGATCTTAATATCAGTATCCTACTTATCGAGTACCTAGTGTCTACTACAAAATTATCTGCAAAAAGAGATCGATTATAGTCAAGTACATTACACTACACCTACTCATGACATGATCAGAAAGTAGAAAGTAAGTCCTTTATTTCATTTTATCTTTTAATTCACTTTTCTTCGCGAGATGCAACATCAAAAGGGCGGTTTGGTCAGTATAAAGGCGGAATTGAAATAAAATAAAATAAAAGTAGAGGAGAGGAGAGGAGATGACGAGACTATATGTAAATAATTACCAATATTATTTTAATCCCAATCTTGTCCTTATTTAATACATGTAATATCTATTATATTATGAGTAGTATGACTTAATAATAATAATATAGGATACCCTACTCTAGTTCTACAGCAGATATATGACACTATACAGGTTACTAGTTATTACTTTACATACGACATATGTACATAGGTAGGTACTTTACTATATTATTTATTCATGATTTATGGTATCATGCATGAGTCATGTCATAGATCTTAGAACTAGAACTTCTATTTACCTAGACTAATTTTCTATGAAACAGATGCAAATTTTAGAGCAACTTTTTCACCACTGAAAATCTGATACTCTAAAAACTGACAATGAATAGAATATTAACTAGGTATGTATTTAATTAAATTAAGTCTAGGATAAGATTAAGTTTGTAAGGTAAATGGGTTAGGGGTTTAAGTTTTACATTTGGTTGATGATCGAAGGAGAAGATAAAAAGTGGACAAAGTAAACGTTTACATTATTAAAGATTAGATAACTTGATTAGTGATTAGGTAGTAGCATTTAAATAAAAATAGGCATCTCTTCTATCACATAAATCATTAGTATCCTACCTCAAATTTCAATACTAAAGTTTTAATTACGATAATAATTAAGATGAAAAATATTTTATGTTTTGTTTTATTAATTTAATAATGAATCAAAAAAAAGTATTTGAATTTCAAAGGACAAATTCAATGTCAGTTAATGTTAATTTTGAAGTAAATTAGAGAAACTAGAAAAAAGGAGTTAATTAATTTAGTTATGTTAAATCGTGAAGGAATCTGGACAATATTTCATTATAAAATTAATTAAAGTAAAAATGTTATAATTTTCGGGCTTACAAAAAGGAGACTTTGACAGACTTTGAAAGGATAGAAGTAGAATTAAATGAAATTCGGTCAACGCCAGTTGTCATTATTAAGAACGTATTCGATATCTTTTAAACTCTTGTCAATTTCTTTTAAAGCCTCTTCTTTAAATTTTTTGTATTTAACCGAATGTATTTCCATCCTTTCTTTTAAACTAAGTCTTGGCTCGGAAAGAGTATAGTTAATTGCAGGAACATCTAAAATACATTATATAATAAAGGTTATATATTTATTTTAAATGTAGTACAATTTACAATACGTACACCTGTACACAAGTTATAAGATTAATACAAAGCATAAGTTTACCTTTCGAATATTGCTCATCAGTTTTGTTATTAAAATCAACACACCCAGCAACAGCAACAGCAACAGCTTCTAATAAAAAATAAAATATATAGTAGAAAATCATAAAATGTTTTGTACAAATTAATTTTAGATTATATTTATTTTTTACCTTCTCTTTCTTCATATTTAGTATGAACATTCAAAACAGCTTCATCTATTGCCTCATCCCTTTTCTGTGATTTACCTTTAATGTTACCTAACGATTATAAATCGACAATTCATTTAAGAAATAAATTCTTCATATTGAAAAAGTCTTTTTCATACCCTGATTAATTTGCAGCTCTTCATTATTTTTTTTCTCCAATTCTTTCTCCTCCTCATCACTGTCATTATTTAGTAAAGTTATTGCTGATGATGATGATGATGAGTGATCTGAAAGATATCCATCTTTTTGTTCATTCAAATTGTACGGAATTTCATCAAAAATGTTATCTATAAAATTGGAGAATAATGTAATATTAATTTTAATATTTATATACTAGGTATGTATTTATTTTAAATCTCTAATACAATACATACATCTGGCACCTAAATATACAATACAAGTTATAAAATTAAAACAAAGCATACGTTTACCTTTTGAATTTGAATATTCCTTATCTTCATCTTTGTTATTAAAATCAACACACCCAGCAACAGCATCTAATAAAAATAAAATATATAGTAGAAAAAAAATATATAATATATAAGAGAAAAACATAAAATGTTTTGTAAATATTAATTTTAGATTATATAATATTTATTTTTACTTTCTCTTAATTCATATTTAGTATGAGCAACCAAAACAGCTTCGTCACTTTTCTGTGGTTGAGCTTTAATATTATAATTATTATATAAAAGGTTAAAAATCGTCATGAAAAAAGTTCATCATATTTAAAAAAACCTTTTTCCTACCTTGATCAATTTGCTCTCCTTCATTATTTTTGCCTAATTCTTTCTCCTCCTCATCACTGTCATAATAGATTAAAGTTATTGCTGATGAGTGATCTGAAAGATATCCATCTTTTTGACCATTTATATTTTTCAGAGTTTCATCAAATGCATCATCTATAAAATTGGAAGAGTAATATATTATAACAAGCAATTTTATAAGGTACCTATTTAAATAAAAAGAAAAAGCAGTTATAAACTAATGTACCCTACATATTATGTAAACTGAATTATTGGCTAAATTAATTATTAATACATAATATAATAAACTAAGCATTTTTTAAAAATTTATATACCATCAAGTTCAACTTCTGACACCATAAACGTCGAAGATGTATTTGGCTTTTTAAATAAATTTAAATCGATAGTATCTTCACTGGGAATCATATGGTTATTAGGGTTAACACCGGCTTCAATAGCTACTAAATAAATATAAAAGAATGGTTAAAAAAGTGAGTGATAAATCTATATTTAAAAAATTAATCTTACCCTCTTTTACATGTTGATCGACAGTTCCTTTTTCTTCCGAATTACATGGTGATTCAGAGTCGGATTTAATACTCAACCTCAATAGATTGTCATTCAAAGTCCCTGGATCTAGAAGATCTTGTTGAACCAGATCGTGAGTATACGAATGATGATGATTATACGAATGATGATGATGATTAGCGTTAGCGAAAGGTGTCTGATAATAATTATTATTCAGATACATAAAAGAGCTAGGTGCTGGAGGTGCTGGAGGATAAAAATATTGTGGTTGTACATATAACCCTCCAATTTGTGGGTCAAATGGACTAACTTGAAGATGAGCAGCAGTTGTATGATAAGGAACATAAGGGTTAGTAAATGAATTAACAGTAGAACTAGGGGGACAATGTTGTTGCTGTTGATGCCAATTATTTTGGACTGCAGCAGGTGTTGGCGATGGTGGATACCATAGTCCTGGTCTCCTAAATCTAGTACCCAAGGGCAAGGGTAGACTGGAATTATTCTGCCTTCTAGCAGGGCACACATAGACCTTTCCAGTAGAAGGTTTATTCTGTTGTTGGCCACTCATTTTCTTAAATAAAAGCAAGCAAAATGTCAGTTAGTGAGTCGAGAAACTGGGGTACACGAGCTACGAACACCAAAATTATAGATCTTGTATAATTATCAAATTATCTAAATCTAACTCCTAACTACATTACATATTATTTACATTAAACTTTAAACCTACTTATTAAAATCTTATTAAATTACAATTTAGGTAATATTATTAGGTACAAGCAAGCAATAAAAAAAATTAACCTAGAGTTAAAACCTAAGCTCTACCCTCCTACCTTATATTTAAAAACTTCGATCGAGCAGCAGAGCAGCACCAGCTAGGTGAGAATCAGCAGTGGTGCGTGCGTGCGTGCGCGTGCAGTGAATAGCCTGAGCCTGATATATATAGGCCACATAGATTAGATAATACCAAGGATATTCATTGATTGCAATAAATTTAATTTGCAATAAATAAATGAAGAAATAAATTCTTCATCTCCTTTAAAAACAGGATTTTATTGATTTATTAAAATCTTTTCTCTTTTTTTTGGAAAAACTGATTAAAATTTAAGAGGCGAAGCCCTGTCTAACCGTCTAGTTTTTCTAATAAAATATAAACGAGTAAAGAAGGTACTTTCACCATAATATAATACATAGGGACAACAGAATATTGCCTTTTAAAATCTAAAAACTTGCTTTTATCGCTTTAAAAAAATGCTTTTTAATCCTTTTTATTTTTGAAAAAATGCGATGTTTTTTGCTTTTAAAAACTTGATGCATATACATATAATCAAACATAATAAACAAATATGTGTTCCCTTATAAAAAAACTTAACGAATATTAATAAAATTTGATTATTTCGAGCAGATTAACTGACTGATTTTAGTTCAAAATTTTTTTAAATTCTGAAATC
>JAQIXA010000253.1:0-52072 GCA_034699045.1 Nanhermannia cf. coronata Gr-Ori-00579 | reverse complement strand
TTATAAAATACCCTCAAGGTAAAAAAAATACCCGGAAGGTATTTTCATAAATACCTCCCAGGTATTTTACGAGTACTAAACTACGGGTACCTACCCGTTGGACATCACTATTTAAATCATTCATAAAACACCGCACGAACGATAAGAATCCTCAATTAGATATTTATTATAGGTAATTAATTGTTGGGGTGATTTTCAACCTCTTTGATCATCTCTGTAGGTCTTGAAATAATAATAATGGTAGTACTTGCACCTGCAAAAAAATATAAAAAATTATATAATTATTTCAATGCAAATAATTTTTTGTGATTTTTTTTTTTTTTGAGGTGATTTATTTTATAATAATAAATTTACACAATCCAATCCTCCTTTGATAATCACAATGATTTATTATGTAATAATAATAAAATAATGCATTTTTGAAACGGTTCTTTTAATTGAACTTATCCAACCAAGGGCTGTAAAAAATGTGCAATTTTATGCTTTTTTTTCCAAATAATACCTTGTAATGTAAGGTATATACGATGAAATCTCGATATAAAGTAAGGAAATAGGAATATTATTTGATAAAGCTTAATTTCATTCCTATTTTGGCCGAATTTATCCATAATACTTGCCAAAATTTGAGAAATTTTTCGCAATTTTGACGTAAATATAAAAAATTTCGAAAATATTTTGCAAAAAATGTCTTCTAAATATTCTTAAGCTTAGATTGTATAGGTCATTTTGTCCAAAATTTAAACTCACTGCCAAATACTAGGCAAAAATGTTTATTTTTACCTGCCAAAATTTTGAGAAATTTTGCCAATTTTTTCTTAAAATTACATAATTTCGAAAAAATTCCATCAAAAAGGGGTTGAAATTAAACACAATTAAACGAAATTCTTGAAATCCTTATGAGATTTAACATGGAATTTTCAAGTTGGCTAGTTAAAAATATTTCAAATTTTTTGCAAAATTTTTAAGGTGCTTTGTAGAGGAATTTTACCGTCAAAATCTTTAGTTTTTTCGCATCAAAAAATGCGTAAAAAACTCATAAAATAAATTTTTTGAAGATGTCCTAGAGCAATAATTAAGACTTTGAGATGCTATTGTTTCATTTAAGGATTTGTAAATTAAAATTTTACCGCAAAAATTTGCAAAATTTCGATATTCAAAATAGTAAAACATGCTCTGAAGCGGAGACTCTAAATTTTTTGCAAAATTTTTTCGAAATTTTGTAATTTTATGTAAAAATTAGTAAAATTTCTTAATTTTGGCAGATAAAAATAGACATTTTTACCAAGTATGAGGCAAGATATCAAAATTTTAGCCAAAATGATCCATACAATATAAGCCTAAGGATATTTAGAAGAATATTTTTGCAAATTTTTTTTGAAATTCTGATATTTTAAGTCAAAAATTTGAAAAATTTCTCAAAATTTTGGTTGATAAAAAAAGGCATTATTACCTAGTATTAGGCAGGGACTAGTAGTTTTGGGTAAAATGACCTATACAATATAAGCCTAAAGCTATTTAGAGGAAATTTTTTGCAAAATTTTTTTGAAAATTTTCATTTTTATGCAAAAATTAGCAAAATTTTTCAAATTTTGTATAGGTAAAAATAGACATTTTTGCCTAGTATCAGGCAGTGTGCTTAAATTTTGACCAAGATAACCTATACAATATAAGCCTAAGGCTATTTAGAAGAAATTTTTCGCAAAATTTTTTCGAAATTTTTTATTTTCATGTCAAAATTCGCAAAATTTCTCAAAATTTTGGTTGAT
Organism: Nanhermannia cf. coronata Gr-Ori-00579; assembly: GCA_034699045.1. NCBI lineage: Eukaryota > Metazoa > Arthropoda > Arachnida > Sarcoptiformes > Nanhermanniidae > Nanhermannia > Nanhermannia cf. coronata Gr-Ori-00579. Next base: position 50,306 of record JAQIXA010000253.1, on the reverse strand, counting down.
AAAAACAGACATTTTTACCAAGAAGTATGGCACAAAAATTTTGTTTACTCAATTTGTATTTATCAAGGTATACTCTATACTAAATTCTGGTTTAAAAAGATACGAAATTTTTTTCGAAAAGCAAAATCTAAAAAATAAAAATATGTAATTTTTTGTAATCTTAATCTGCCTGTGTACTGTAATTTTAATTTTAATTTTAATTGTAATTAAGTAATTGTAATTAAGTAATTGTAATTAAGTAATTAAGTAATGGCGATTACAATCTGGAACCTTTTTGAGGCGACTCTCCTCTGTTTAAATGCCGTTTGTGTCCTCAATGAGGAACGATTTCTGGCCAAATGTAAGTTTTTACAATTTTTGCTTTTTTTGACCAATTTAATTTGGCAAATTTTGACCAATTTTGACAAATTCTTCAAAAATTTGAAGACTTTTTACAAATTTTGACCAACCTTCACTCAATTTTGACCAATTTTTTTTTAATTATTTGACTTTTTTTTCTCTATTTTTGTGTATAGTTGGCTGGGGTTTAAAATCAGCTCCTCCTGGACATGCTGATGGTTTTGGTGATCCTTCACAACAAGTTGGTGGAGCAAAAACGCAAATTCTACAGCTAGTTAGATCAATTAGGACGGTTATGAAATGTAAATTCATTTTTTTCATTTTTTCATTTTTTGATTTTTTTTTGATTTTTGTGATTGTGCGAGCGAAGCGAGCACCTACTATTCAACTTTGCTTGCACTTTGTCCGTCTGTATGTCTGTCTGTGTGTTTGTCCAGAGGATAACTCAAGAACTACTGGACCGACCTTAACCAAACTTGGCATGTAGGACCCCCATAGGGTGGGGGTTTGCCATTTTGACAAAAATTTCAGATTGCCCAATCCTAAGGGGTCACGGGGACTTTTTAAGGGTTCTCCTCCATGTTAATCAAATGGGAAAAATCAAAAATTAGGTTTAAGTGACTTTAGGGGTAATCGATGATGGAGATTCCGAATTTGATATCCGTTTGGCCCTGGAGTTGACCTTTGACCCCGAAAATTGACCTTTGAAACCGAAAAATGAGATTTTTCAACGCTTTGCTCGCACAATTTATAATCAACTTCTAGTGAGTTGATTAAAGCCTAGTATAACATAATTTGAAGACTGTTTGTACACTAACTATTGTAAAAAAAGTTTTATTTTTAAATTGCAAGTTTTGCAAATTACAATTCTAATTGGGAATACTCGAGTGATCTTTTCACGAGTCAAGTCAAATTCGAATTTTTTAATTTATTTTAGTTTATTTTTTCTGTTTCCCTTTCATTATTATTATTTATTTTAAGATGTTGGCAATTGTACAGGATATTTTGTTATGGTATTTCATATAGGTAGGTTATAGAGGATTGGTCCATAAATTTAACACTATTTTAAATTTAAAAACATTGCCTAAAATTTTAAAATCTTGACTGATAGTACAAGGTTATCCAGAAATGTATGGCGAAAATATTTAGGCTACATTTAAAGAGCATTGGATTTTTTTAAATTAGACATGAAATCAATTGATTTCATGAATTTAAACATGAAAGAATTTAACGGAGATCATGAATTTGAAAACCGTTTGATTCCATAATTAACAGGTCAAATCTATAGGTCAATTAACTTTGACTTTCACAGACATTTTGAGCGATTTACTCCTCCCGGCTCCCCATTGTTCAAAATGTCTATGAAGGTTCATTCACCCATCTATGAATTAACTTTTGATCGGTTAATTAATATTGGAATCATATAGTTAAGTTCTCAGTTAAGTTCTCTATCGATTTTATGTCGTTAAAAATCTATAATATTCAGCTTACATATTTTCGCAATACATTTCACGATAACCCTGTTTAATTAAATTTCTACTACACTATTTAGTAAGCGAATTGAAGGGTTATTAGTAGTTAAATTACTTATATTGTAGTTCTGCTAATATTTGGAAAAAGTTTAAAAAATCTAATTTCTAATGAATCTATCAGATGCAGAATCTATCAAAAGTTCCTAATGCTTAAATGTTATTTCTGTACAGTATAATAATAATCCTCATAGTGTCTAAATCTATGAGTTTTATATTTGAAAGATTAGTGCCAAAATCCACAAACTAATCTTCTAATAATAGAATATCTACTACTATACAAAACAAGAACCTTAGTACTTACAATTAGTGTATTATGCTATTTCAATACAAAGTTATCAGTATCTTTTTTCAAATGAAATTTTATACTACAAAGTTAAATAGGTGATAATGATCTCTCATTCTCAAAGTTGTCAACTTTCAAATCTCAAGTTGATATTTTTGCTTGGAATAAAATCACAAGGTTAAAAATTAGTTTATTTTTTAAAAAATACTCTATCACAAATTGTAGTACCCTACTCTACTATAAATGCAAAGCATTGCTTAAGGTTAAATTTGAATCTTGGTAAATGATTTATGTATGCAAATAATAATGAGATTTTAAATTGTATTTTACAACTTAGGTATGATATTTTTTTAAAGGTAAAATTGTACCCTCAAGTATTATAATCTACTATCTATTTACGATTAGTAAATATATTTTTTGAACTTTTAGGATTCTTGCTACCTGCTCTATCAGTGAAGTTAAGCCTGGTCTTTTCAGCCAACTTCGCAAACTTGAAACTTTGTAAGTTTTTTTTTACAAAAATTTTTTAATACCTACCTATGTCAATTTATTGTAAAATTATTGTCTTACTCTTATGGGGGGAAATGAATTAAAAAGCTCAAGTTTCTTTTTTAAGAAATTGTAATAGGGTACCTACTTTATATTACATAATAATCTATATACATACTTAGGTGTTTTGAATATTGTAAACAGAACAGAATTGTCAGTAATGACTTTTTAAGAGAAAAATTGGCAATAATGGATCAAATTCTGGTCAAAATTTTGAGAATTAATTTCAAAATCTCGCTGTTTTATACTCTGTTTTTGAGATATTTTAGAGAAAACTTTTACTAAATGGTATGGTAAATGAATTAATGATAGGTATGTAAAATAATGCGTAAAAATATTGCCAGTATGAAAACTTTAGACCTTTTTATTGCAAAAATTACGAGTTATTCGGAAGCCACCTTTAGAAAACTGTATAGATATTCTTTATTTGACCAAAGAACTATAGACTTTGTATAGATATAGATATAACAATGCTTAAAATCTCATTTATTTGTATTTTTGATCAAGGTAGAGTAAAAGATGCATGTAAAAATGTTAAGATATAAACTTAATGCTCAATTTTGATTGTCTTATAAAACTGCAAGTTTTTTGATGAAATTGAAAATCTCACCTGGAGCTTTTTTATTAGAAAAATACAAAATATTATAAATATTGATTTTCTTTCCTTTTTTTTACTTTCAAGACATTTGACTGGGAATCTAGTGAGCAAATTACCACAACATGTTTTTTTCGGTAATTCGAAGCTCAAACGGCTTAATTTGGGCTACAATCTTCTTAGGGAATTAAGCCCTGGATCATTTGCTGGGTTACATGAGCTCGAGGAACTGTAAGTAGATACTTTAAATGTAATCCTTTCAAGCTTAATGAGACATATTCACTTAACCCTCAAATTTTAACTACCTACTTCTACTGAAATTTTTTTTACAAGAGTAGGTATATGTAGCCTCTAAAATTAGACTATTAATCTAGTCTAGACTGTCAATTTTTAATTAAAACATGGTTCAATCCCACAAAACCAATAGTCATTTTGTGGAAAATAATGAGCAAAAATAGAGATAAACAAAAGTATCTACTTTTATACTAATTTAACTTTGAAAGATAGGTCAAGTTCACTGTGAAAAGTCTCAAATAACATGTCATATATTCCTACTTTTCTAAATAAAATTTCAGCTTATAATCAGGGTATTCCTAATTTTAGGGTTAGATTTCTCAATGTTTTTGAGCTATCTATCATTATTAGTTTTTTTGTTAAAATTCAAATATTTTGTCAAATTTTTGCCAAAATACTGATCATCAAAAATCTTATTTTTTAAATAAAATTACCTTGCAATTTTTTTAAGAAAGTGCCTTAATTATAGGTAGTGAACTTTTTATTTTACATTACTACCTATATATAGTAGGTATTTAAAGGATACTTTAAAAAATTTCAAAAGATTTGCATAGTTTATTAGAATATTTTCATTATAATAGGTAATGCTTACTGTTTGAATTTCATAAACTTTTCCAATATCAAAAAAGTAGGTAACAATTTAAGTAATGGTAAAATGTATTCATATTTTCCAGGGATTTACGGCATAACAAACTGAAGGAGAAAGAATTGGTTGGAATTTTCAAAGATCTTTCAAGCCTCAAAACTTTGTAAGTTTATAGGAAAAAAAAATGAATATAAAAAAAATGCGTAAGAATGAAAAAAAGAATTCCAATCTGAATTCACAAGAGACGAGAATTTCAATTGAAATATTTGCCATCAGCTTTTATAAGTCTGCTGAAACTTTTCAATTTCACATTACATTATTACATAACCTATTTTTCGGAGTATTTTTACCCCTTTTATACTCAATTATACTCAAAGTTCAATTTTTTATGGTTACTTGTATACTAGGGTTTAATTAACTACTCTTTAGTTAAATATTAATTGTACTAGCAAAGCTTTGAAGACATCATAACCATTTTTCGGGGTCAATGGTAATCTACGGGGTCAACGGAATTTCTCTTATAGCCATTTAAATCTTATTTTTGATTTTTCCTTATTTGATTAACATATGGAACCCTTAAAGGGTCTCAGAAGTTTATAGTGGGGCTACCTGAAATTGTAATCAAAATTGCAGAATTAGACCTTCATGTCAAGTTTGCAGTTAAGATCGGAAGAATAATCCTCTAGCTATACATACAAACTTATAGACTGACAGAATGCAAACAAAGAATAGTAATAAGTGCTCGCTTCGCTCGTATAATAGTATGTACTTATCTAGTTCTAGGGTAAGCCTTTGTTTTGTATATTTATTTACAAAATAACTTGTACAATGTACATAGATACCTGTCAGATAATGAGCTGGAAATTTTGGACCGAAATCTTTTCCATGGATTGATCAATCTGGAGACTTTGTCACTTGCCTCTAATAAAATCAACACGATCGGTGAAAGTGTATTTCATGATATGGTCCAACTCAAAAATTTGTAAGCTTAGACTAATAATAAATATAACTAATATTTCTTATCTTTAGTATAGATATATCGAATTTTTATCTAATTTTGAAAACTTCTAGGTCAATAAGTCTGAAATTTTAAATTTTTCTAATTTCTAATTTTTTTTGCAAAATTTTGAATTTTAGGTACCTTTCTTGGAATAAGCTGACAATTATTCACAATTTTGAATTTTGTAACCTTCGATCTCTAGTCAACCTGTAAGAAATTTTTCTATAATAACATGTACATACATTTAGATAATTAACTTGGTAAAATTTTAATTTTTTTAGAAATCTAAATGGAAATAAATTGAGCAAGTTTGAACCCGAGGCATTTGCTTGTCTGGTCAGACTTGAATCACTGTAAGTCTTTCAAACTTAAACATCCAAAAATTTCTTATAAATTATAATAATCCACAAGGTTTCATTTCAAATGAAAATTAATCTTGGTCTTTCTAACCCAATTTTACTGATTTTTCCTATCCTATTTCCTGCCCTAGACTTTAGCAATACTAATACTCTATAATAGATATTGGTATGTTAAAAGTTTTAGGATTTCGAGGTTTTCGAGGATCACTGATATTGATCTCCCAAACTCAAAATCTTCAAAAGATAAAAAATTCTGAGTCGAAAATTTGCCTCCTAAATTTTGAAATCACATGTATACTTTTTTATTCAAAAAAAAGTCTAACGAGCTGATCCTTTCATGTGAAAACTTTGATTTGAAAGGGTTAATGGTGTAGGTCAGCTCTTTGCTTGTACATTATACTCTGTATTATACAGATAGTATAGTAGGGACTTTATGGTGTAATTTATGCAATTGCTGTATCTATTGTGTTAGAAGTATTACGAGTATCATGCCAAAATATTAATATGAAACATTAAACTGACTTAAAATGGGACTGACTGTATTGTTTATGCACTTGAGATAGTCATAAAATGGTTGTGAACATGAAAACCTTCAAATCAAAACAAATAAACTACACATTTAAGGTCATTTGATAGAAATCATGGTCCTTTTTGCATTTGATACTACCAAAGATAAGTTTTGACAAAGTAAATCAGATATGGATGACCTAAAATCATATTAATAAACTCAAATACAAACCTAGAGATTGTGAACCAACTAAACAAGTCCAAAAACCGAATGGTCCAATACCGACTGGGCCAAATTATAAATATTACTAGAATAAGCCAAAGGTATAAACTTTGAATTCTTTTTCACACTTTTCATAATATTTTTATAGCTTTTTACATAAAAAATTTAACCCAAATTTAACCTATTTCAATTTTTCGGTCTCTAGAATATTTTTTATATCAAAAGCTGCAAAATATTAAGAAAAGTCTGAAATAAAATCCAAAATTTATATAGATATTGAGATAATTTTAGGTATAATTTAGACCAGACTGTATTGTACCATTCGGTACAAACCTTTGAATATAAAAGATAGAATCGTGTTTTCATCTCAATCCAATCCAATTTGTCTTGTATTGTAGATATCCATTACATAAATATTTACTTTCTTTTTACGATTCATGAAATTGTTTCGGTTTATTAGTGCATGATACACATATATTATTATATGATAGGATCCAGACCAAACTAGAGACTTTCAGCTTTCATTGACTATTTCAATAAAATATAAGATAAATTAAAGCTCTCAAAAATACCATGTACTACTAGAGTTCTGATCAATTTATACTAAATGAATGTGATTACAGTTAGCAAAAATTGGATGAAATAAATATACCTACCTAGATTCAGATCAATAAAATGCATTTAAGATAAGTAGATACTATTGTTCTATAAGTAGTACCTAGGTACTTATCTCTCTATTAGTTGAAAAATTGCATTTTTTATAATTTTGATTGCTACCTAACAAACAATACAGATATAACTATAATCTAACTATGTAGATCATAATGAAGGATAGCAAAAACTTTACATGATTCTAGACTTGTGATTTCTAGATTCTTACTATGTAATGATAGTAGATTAAGCGAGGATTTTATGATTTTTTTGTAGAAACCTTGAAAAAAATAATTTTGGAGAACTGGAGAATGAGCCAAGACGGATTTTTGAAAGTCTAGTCAATTTGACACACATGTAAGTTACACAAATAAAAATTTTGACCTAAATTTTTTTTGCTTAGGGTACGTAAATATCAAATTTGTTTAATTGATCTTTTTTGTCCTAATTAATAACGCCCATTTAGCCTTTATTAGTATTTGACCAGAGTTATTAGCATTTCCCTTTGTCTCAACTCTTATTTAGATTTCAAATTAATTTTTCATTAATTTATTAATTGAATATCGGTACACATTTAACCCTACCGACTGGTGCAATACCATCTGGTCCAAAATAAATACTGAGTAGTTTAATTTAGGTATAAACGTTACTAGTTACTAGAATTAGCCCAAAATATAAATTTTGGATTCTATTTCACATTTTTCTTAATATTTTGTATCTTTTAACATTAGAAAAAATAATCTAGAAACCGCAAATTATCAGTCTTAAAATTTTTACGGGTTCCAGATTATTTTTTCAATGTTAAAAACTACAAGATATTAAGACAAGATATTAAGTACAAAATAGAACCCAAAATTTATATTTTGGGCTAATTCTAGAATCCTATTTTGGACCAGTCGTTATTTATTTTGGACCACATGGTATTAGAGCAGTCTACTTTTGAGCCATTCGGTGTACAATCGAATATTTACTATACATTATATAGTGCATCTATAAATTTATAAAGCACACACAAATGTATAGGTACATGTAAATTACATAACTTTATAACTCAAAAAAAGCTTTAAAAAAGTCGCATCTGTAAAAATTGAAAGCGTACTTTCCCCAATGATATCAAATATCTCAAGATATTGTGCGATACTTTAGAAATTTTTAAAACCTGTGTGCAGAAAATGTACTAACTGGTATAAAAATGCAATTGGGCAAATAATAATGTCTTTTTTCTAGCTATTTCGACCAATTTTTCATGTGTTGGTGGACACCTCATGTAAGAAATTGTGAGCCGAAAGGTGATGGCATTTCAAGTGTGGAAAACCTTCTTGACAATATCCTACTAAGAACTTGGTAATAATTTAATAATAGACTTATTCAACATCTTAATGATTTTAATTGGACAAAATTTATATGTATCTGTATTACCCATAAACTACTATTCTCATTTAAGATGACTTTTCCAAATATAAGTACCCTACCAATCTACAATATATCTGTATTACATATTAAATATTTTAGTAGATAGAAATAGAAACATAGTAGCTAGCATAGTCTATTAAAAACATGAAAGTGCTAAAGCTAATATTTAGGTTTGTAACTTTTCAATTATACTTTTTAATGGGTTATGTAAATAGCAAGTATCTGCTTTACTCTACTGTCTACTGTAGACATTTAGACACACTTAATTGAGTCAGAAATAAAATAAAGATTGTAAATTGGTGTAAGTCTATTATTAAGTAACTTAAGTATAGTACACTAAGCAGAGCTGTATATATGCATTTGGGACCATAAATATCATATGCCTTGGCACGTTCGTAATGGGAATTTTGGCCAAATTTGGGTTTGGGATTTATTCAAAGAGGAAGGAAATGAACAGACTGATAAATATATCAGTCTAATAATACTGATATTTAATACTATCTGTATGTTTACTTGCCCATTAATAGTTACTTACGATTAATTTTGATCACAAGTTATTATTAGATAAGTTCTTAGGCATAATATTCTAAATTTCAGTAGAAAGTTAGAAAAACACAAAAAAACGATGAATTCCCATTTTTTTTGCGATCCTTCTGATTAATATTCTTTAACTATTGACTATACAATCAAACTTAGAGATCTGAAATTTCTAGTTATACAGATAAATAGGGTACTTATTTAGGTATTCAAAACCAAAACTCAATATATGCTACTACAATTCTGATATTTTTTAAACAAATTCTAAAAATTTTCATACGAGTATATTAATACTCTGATTTCTAGACTATTGGTACTCGTAGTCAAGCTAAGGAATAGTTTATTCAATAAAATTTTAAGCTGATTTCTAAAATATTCCTTGATCTTAGCAATTAACCTGATAGGCCAAAAAATAAGGGTATTTAAAAAAATTTGAAATATAAACGACTTAAAGTTAGAAAAGTTTTACTTGGATTTTTTTTATTAAAATTTTAAAAATTAGGCTTATTTTCGTTATTTGCGATGGTCAGTTGTTGGCCATCGCATCTAATAGGGATATTTAAGCTAGTCTAATAGCTAGTCCTTAAATTTCATATATTCCAGAATTTCAGAAATGACGCATATTAGCATAAAGTAAGAAGTAGGCTGAGGCTTACTTTATGATATTAGTCATTACTATTACCTAAGTCAATAGTAATGACTATTATACTATTCTCTATTTGATTTGAGAAAGTAAAACTTAAAAAGATAGGCTATTAGATAATGAATTCTTGATTATTTTTTTTTAGTGTCTGGATCATGGCAATATTAGCAATCGTGGGAAATTTTTTTGTCATCATAAGCCGAATGCTCCTTCGAGAGCCCAATCCTGTCCATTCATTTTACATAAAAAATTTAGCTGTTGCTGATCTCCTTATGGGACTTTTTCTACTCTTGATTGCAATGGCCGATGTCTCATTTCGAGGTGAATACCTCACCAAGCAACATGCCTGGAGACACTCGATGACCTGCCAACTCTCTGGTACCTATCTTTATAAAGAAATTCCTCTGTTCTCAAATACAGTATAGTTTAGTACTTAATTAGTACCTACTTTCAATTAGATTTTTTTTTAAATGATGATTTTACCTACATTTTTTCCAGGTCTTTTGTGTACAGTAAGCTCTGAAGCATCAGTCCTAATTCTCACAGTCATAACCCTGGACAGATATCTCTCAATCATTCGACCCTTTGCTGAAAGAAGTTCACATTTAAGTCCACCAATCCTTATCATGACTTTTTTATGGACGATCTCAATCATCCTGTCATATGCACCATTCTCTCAACTTTTTCCAGACTATTTTGGATCAAATTTTTACACCTCAAATGGACTTTGCCTCCCACTTCAATTACACAATCCATACGATGATGCCTGGGAATATTCGTTTTTTCTTTTTGTGGTCATTAACACGATGGCTTTCACCTTCATTTGCTATGCTTATTGGAAGATGTTGAGAATCATTCAGGGATCCAGTTTGATGATAAGATCAAATCAACAAAAGCAAGATTCTGTACTCACGTTGAGATTTGGGCTTGTGGTACTCACTGACTTTTTATGCTGGGCACCTGTCATCATCACTAAAACACTCGCCATGTCCGGTAACACAAAAAATTTGCAATATTTTGATAGTTTGATAACTTTCGAAATTTCTTTTTATAAATTTATCAACTCTTACTTAAGTGGGGTATTCACGGGTCATTCACGATTCATGACCCTAAAATTGTCAAGAGCTCTATCATTTTATAGTTTGAAGGTTATGATAATCTCATAAAATCATTCAATTTTAGGTATTCCAATTCCGCCAGATCTCTATGCTTGGCTCGCCGTTTTTGCTCTACCAAGTATGTCTAATGAATGACTTATAATTATTAAGTTCATTTTAAGAAATTTTGAGAATTAATCATGGATTTTTCTCTAGTCAATAGCGCATTGAATCCACTCATATACTCAATTACTAGCAAGCTATTTAGGCAACAGGTATGTATAAATATTGGCAAATCTATAGTATAAGATCCTACCTACCTACTTATAAATTGATCTCATAAAATTTACATAAAAGTAGTAGAAAGAATGTAATTTGTATAGATTTTAGATGCTAAAAATTCGTTTTCATATCGTTAAAAAATCTGAATTTATGATATTTTGTTCAAATGTAGTTGAATAAATTAACTGGTGGATTTCGAAAAAGGCTTCGTATCACAAGGGATCTCGATGAATCAGCTTCTGCCTCAAGTTTCTCCTTTTTTAATAGAAATCGGACTCAAAGGGTATTGAAATTAACCTCAGATTATGATAAAATTATGCTGAATTATGCTAAAAAGTATTTTTGAACTAACTTTAGCAAACAATCACAACCAACTCGATGCACACAGCCTCGATTCGAGGGGCAAATAAAACGCTGGCAACTCGAGGAAATGGGACAATCCACATCCAAATGACAACTTTTGCCACAAGCTGTCCAACTAACTCAAACGCAACTTGAACATACAATGCATCATTTTAGCTTATACTTTCTGTAATTGAACTAAATTTTTCTAAATTTTATCCCAATCCCAATGCAATCTATGGATGAGTTTTAATAATTTTCTTAAACAATATAATTTTTTAAGAGACAATTCCATATTTAATACTCGTATTAGGCCAAATGGAGCCGACAATCAAAGATTTATGAATCTCTGATAGTTAATACAAATATTTTTATTTTAAAAATCTTGATATACTATTACTTACCTATTATTACCGAAAAATGTACATCAACTGATGTAGCTATATAATGCTTAATACTAAAGCTAACTTAAGTATTTATCTAAATTATAAATATAAAGCAAGGAACTTGACAATTTTGAAGATTTTTTTGCGATAATTTCAATTGGAACTATAACTATATGAGTACCCTACCTAATGTAGGGTACCAATAATTGAAGTGAACTTAAAAATTTAAGTAAATTATATTAGGTTAGGTACTATTTAAGAAAATCGTATCTTACCATTTACCATTGTATTAGTACCCTACTCGTATACATGTAGGTATAGGTACTATTTATAAGGTTCTTAAAAAAGAGTGTTAAACAAAAAATTTGATATTTTTTAGTATGATTTTTGGGTTAAATTAAGATTATTTTGAGTTCAATGTTCAAACTCAGATCGTAACTTATTTTTTTATACTAATTTTTTAAGGCTCAGTAGCATAATGGAGTTTAAGTTTAACAAGAAATCATAATTTTTGACTTTTTTGGCATATGCATTTTGTTTCAAAAGCAAAAGTTACACTTTTTATAATACCCTACCTATAAACTATATAAGTATCGGTAATTCCCGTTTTAAAATGTACTTTTAATTTATGCTTGAGATAAGATTCCTTTAGTAAAAAGCTAAATAAACCAAAAAACCATAAAAAACCAAAAAATTGCCAAAAAATAACTAAAAAACTAAAATTTTTACAAACTATACCTACCCCTACTATATTAGTTAATCATTTTATAGTTAAGGTTGAAAATTTTTTAGTAGGTACCTAGAAAGCAAAGTAATGATGTTTTTAACAAATATTAACCGGGGTCAAAAGGTCAAATTTTACCCTTTACTTCTACTGCTTTCTACCTTTAGTAAAGTGATAAAAACAGAATGGTCAAATTGAAATGAAATTTCCTACAGGGTTTTGTAATTTTATATTTTTTTTAGTTTATCGAATGAAAGGAAATGAATATGCATAAGCTGGCATAGTTTATAAAAAATCTATCAATTATCTTAAAATTAGATTTTGTGTTTAAATGAACAAATCTAGGTATGGTATGACAATTGAATCATTAGTAAAATCTTTAAAGTACGAGTAACTACTTAGTTTCTCTTGTTAGGAATTTTCTAGAGTGTGTTTGTAGTAATTTTAAGTTGTTAAAATCTCGATTTAGAATATAGGTAGGTATAGAAAATACAGATATCTGTATGTATGTAGATTTATTGTAGTACCGACTGGTCCAGTTTAGCTCTATAAGTCAACCTAACTTACTGAGAATCTAGATGAGATTGAGATGATCTATAGAAATTAGCATATCCTCTACAACCAGTAGAAATTCTATAAAAAGTTGAAATATTTATTAAATTAGGCACCTACTTACTTAAGATTTGATCGATCATTTCTGATGATCTGTTATATACTGTATACCTTACAAATATGGAGCAAAAATGATAATGTATTTCCTACAAATGTTTCTAAATGGTGCTAATCAAAATACTTATTTATGCAAATTATTTATTAGTGTTGTGATTTAACTAAAGGCTAAGTATCGAAATTATTACAGGAATGTTTGTAGGGTACACTTTATAAAATTATTTTTATTTCAAAAATTGTAAAAAATTTAAGTATGGTAATATTTATCTAAATCACAAGTAATATTGTGATTCACTAATATTATTTTGGAAATGGTTGTATGTAATAGTGTAAGTTAAGTTCTTTGTATGCAAGTGAGAATATATTTAACAATAAGTAAAATAAAATCATATTATATTATATTTACTTTGATTCTTGATTGAAACATTTTTATTCAAATTTTACTTATAATCGTAATAGGCATATCTAAAAACAACAATTGTAATAATAATCCCGATTAATTGTAAAACACCAACTACACTTGCTATACAAATACTCCAAATTTTAATTTTTTGACTCAACAATAATTTCTTGACAACTTCAAAACAACCCTTATGAGTATTTTCCTCATTCGGTTCTGGACAATTTTGGACTCGGACATTTGAAAATATTGAGTTTTCCAGAACAGTGTTGTAATTTTGACCTAATAAAAATTTGCCTTGACTTTGATTCTCATTAGGGTTTGAACATTCGAAAAGAAAACATTCTTGAGGAACTTTTTGATTTTGGAAATCTTGAAATCCGTCGATACCACAACAATTATATTTTACCATAACTCGATTCATTGCTAATGTGAATGAATTTTTGTCCATTTCTTGAGAATAATTTGTCTTGATTTTATCTGACAATTGTTGATTTAATTTGTTCCAAATTTTATCCTCGAATGAAATGTACAAGGTTATGGATATAATCTCAAGTATCAATAAAAGAGATAAGAAAAAACCAAAAGTACCGAGTAGACATTGCGAGTCTTTCACAGCTCCAATGAATCCTATGAGACTTAAGGAGAAGAGATATGCTCCGATAAATATCAATAATATTCCTAGAATTTAGAAAAATAGCATTTAGTATGAGCAAAATTTTGAGTCAGATTTCAAGAAACCCCTAGAAAATTTTAGAATTCAAAATACTTATATAAATGCTACTGGAATAAGCAGAAAATATATTTCACACTTTTCTTACTATACGATTATTGCAGCATTTTATACTAAAAAAATCGCCAAGAACCTGCAAAATACCTAAAGTATTAGAAAGGTTATTTTTTCTATGTCAAGAGCTACAAAATATTAAGAAAAGTGTGAAAGAGAATCCAAAACTAATATTTTGAGCTAATTCTAGTAGCATTTACAAATTGGACCAATCAGTATTTATTTTGGACCAGACGGTATAGTACTCTTAAATTGTATATACAATTACTTTGCTAATCCACAAGTCAGTTGAAAAGAACCGACAAGTGTACTGGGTACCCAAATACCATGTTTTTTCATGGGTCTCTCAAAATCGCAAATTTTTTATGGCAATTGAGCTATTTACCATGAAAGTGCGTAAATAGTTAAATAGACATTTAAAAAGCATAAAATACTATTGCATTGAGTTTGTGACATTTACCAAAAATTTCTCTAGACGTGGCTGTTTTATCAAATAATTGAACAATTGTTGGATAATCATCGATCGCTGTCAGTTTTTCCAAAATCGAGATATCTAAAAGTAACCAAATCCCAAGACCAAGAATCCCTGATGCCAATAGTATGAATAGGAAATTGTAAAAACAAAATAAGTATTGAAATACTCGGATCTGCATTTTGAGCTTTTCAAAATAAAGAATAATTTCTCAAACTTTGAATTAGGTATATCAGTAGTATTAATAGTCAGATAAATAAAGTTGATTTCTAATCCAAATTTAGCTACTACTAATAACTAGGTACATAAAACCTAAGGATCAGTAGAAGTATATACAAAAGTATAGACAAAACCTTATTTCATATAAAATATATTCATATAAACGTATTCAGCATTGTACAGTATGAGCTTAATGACATTTTTAGGAAAATATTTAAGGAAAAATGCGTTGAAATTGATAAGAAACCGATATTTGAATCACAATTTTGGTTATTTTGTTGACATCATCCATTTACTATTACCTATTATTAGGTAGAGTACAATATATACCTAAATGAATCATAAATATCCCAAAACAATTAAAACTATAAATAAATATCAATATAAGTATTACATAGCTTAATGTATATGTACTAGTATATTAACTCAGGACTCTTACGGTAATTTCTCAATGCTTTTTTTATGAAATTTTGACACCGAGATGATTGGACAAAAACCGTGATGCATTGAGTAAGTACCTATGAAATTTGTAAAAAAAAATTCGGTTCTTGATTCGCTTCCTTATTTATCAGTATTAGACATCTTTTGCATTATGTAATAATATATCAAGGTCCTGTGGTACAGGAAGGCATGTTTAGTATCGTTTTTTATATGTAGGTAGTTAGATTAATTTCTCAGCTAGCCAAGGTAGGTAGTTTAAACACTATAAATAAAAATCTAATTAGACTAATTAATCCTCTAATTATGAGTGTAAAATTTCCATGAGTTTGCATAAATTTACTAAAAATTGATTTCTAATCTACCTAAATTGAATATTTTCCAATCAAATTCTTAACAATTTTTTTAGGCTTTTACAAAAAAAAAAAGAACACTGATTCACTTGAAATCAAGTTCAAAAATTGGATAAAACAATACAAAATACTGATATTTATGCAAAAATGAGAGTCAAAAAGGATATAAAGACGTAAAAATTCATCATAAAATGAGTTAATAGGATAATGATAATTTTTAATGAGAAATGTAATGAGTAGTAGAATGAGACATGGCCTTCCATTGTTCAAGTCCAGTCGTCTAAAATATTTAAAAAATAAAAAATAAAATGTGAACACGAATTAATTGTTCAGCTGAATTAGAATGGCCAATCTGAATCTTTTTGGAGCATGCAATTTGAGCATAATTTAATTTTATTCAATCATAATTATAATTAAATATCTTGACTTTGAACTTTGAATCTTTATCTTTACCTACATTAACTCTTGGGGCTTAAAATTAAAGCCAATTGAATGCAAATGGTTTGTTGAGGATTTATTTTTATTAATTAAATTTACTCAAGTACCAAGAAATTCAGGTGAAGTTTGAGTAAAAAGGTTTTTTTTACTGAAAATTTTGAAAAATTTTGTAAAATTTTGAAAAATGTTGGACGAACCAGCCGACAAATTTCGATGGCCTGAATATGTAAGTAACTATTATGCATATACTTATAATTTTTTTGATAATTTTGAAAATTAAGGTCGTTTTTGGAGTTATGCTGGCTATTTCAGCTGGGATAGGTGAGTTACTTAAATCCCAGAAAAGGGTTTCATAATATGTTCAGTTCAGAGTAATATTGCGAGTATTTTAAATATCATATTCATAATAAATTATCACAAGTCCTAATAAAGCACTCACATTCGTGTAATAGACTATTACTAATAGTGTATTTTGAAAAATTTTCTTTTTAAAAATGCTTCAAAACTTTTAAATTTTTTCAAATTTTTCTAAATTGTTAAAATAATACCTACTAATAAAAGAGTAAATTTTTGAAAAAAATTGTGGTTTTTAACATTTTTAGGAGTATTTCATGGATGCTTTGGTGGAAAGCAGAAAACGACTTCAGAGTTCTTAATGGCAGATAGATCTATGCATATTTTCCCGATGGCTATGAGTTTGATTGCTTCATTGTAAGTCTTATAAGTACAAGGGGTCTTTTGAATACTCGTATTCAAAATTTTTGGAAAATTTGAACTTGAACTTTCAACAAGTATCAAAAACTTGTCTCTGCAAAATGAATTTTTGTCAAAATTTTGTGTATTTTCAGTTGACCTAGAGGTTTAAAATTCTCAAATAATTTAATTTGAATCACATTCGACTATCTAGTCGAATGAATTTAATTATGAAACTGTTATAAGGCGCCTAATGATATACATAGGTACTATAACTCTGATTTTTTTTTCAGTATTTCTGCAATCACAATGCTGGTACATAAATTTACACCTAATTATTGTGAAATTTTGTTAATTTTTTGAGTTTTTTTAGGGTACCCCTGTCGAGATGTACCAATATGGGACACAGTACTGGGTCATAGGATTATCTTATTTTTTTGTGATGGTAAAAATTTGCAAAAATTTTGAATTTTTTTCAATTCTTATATCACATTTATTACACACTTATAGTGTTCAGCTGGGTATGTTTACATGCCGGTGTTTTTTCGAATGCAGCTCACATCAGCTTATGAAGTACTATCACTTAAAATTTCAAAAAATTTCAAAAATTTCTGATAAAATTTAATAGTATTTAGAAGTACGATTCGCAAAACCAGTTCGACTACTAGGTTCAACTATTTTTACTTTTCAAATGGTACCACAACCTTTAATTTTTTTCAAATTTTATAAAATACTAATATTAGTATTTCTATGATCTTTAATAGAATGTTTATATGGCCATTGTTGTCTATGGTAAGTTGTAAAAATTTCAAAACTCAAAATTTATACCAAAATTTTTTATTTCTAGCACCTGCACTAGCTTTGGCTCAAGGTACAATATGCTTAAAATAAGGCAATATAAATACTTTATTGAAATTGAAACTAATTTTTTAAGTAACTGGGATTAACGTATACTTTACCGTAATTGCAATTTTCGTTGTTTGTATATTCTACACTGCAATTGGTGGAATGAAAGTATGTAAATTTTTTCCTTTTTTTTGTAATTTTGTAATAAATTTTTCTCGTTTTTTAGGCTGTGATGGTACTTGAATTAAAATTTTTGAATTTCTAAAGATACATTGTGATACATTATGAATATTTTTTTAGTGGACAGATACATTTCAAGTATTTGTCATGTTTTTGTCGATGCTGGTTGTAATTATCAAGGCTTCGATTGACATTGGCGGAGGTCAAGTGATATGGGACAGGGCACTTGAAGGTGGCCGAGTCGAATTTTTCAAGTAATTTTTTAATAATCTTCTAAGGATAATAAGTACCTACCTAAAAATATAAGAACTATTAATTTTTAGTAAGATAAGGCAGAAATGCTATAATTTTTTTTGAATACAGAACTACTTTAATAACGAACATAAAATTCTAAAAATTTCTACTTTCCATTAGAACATGTTTAATTCCAGCGTTTAATTAACACGTTTAATCTTAACGGTTGCAGTATTTCTGGATTGTTAAAATTTTCTAAAATATTTTTGTTTCTAGTTTTAATCCAGATCCAAGAACTCGCCATTCTGTCTGGTGTTTGGTTATCGGAGGCTATTTCAGGTGATTTATTAAAATTTTATGCTTATATTGTTAAGTAATATATCTGTAGGTATGCACTATTATATCAATATAGTACTTACATATATCAATGTATCTGTATAATAAAATTTAAAATCATGTTTTTAGCTGGACTGCAATATATGGAACAAATCAGGCAGAAGTTCAAAGATACCTAACCGTTCCTTCACAGAAAAAGGCTAGACAGTGAGTCTGAATCATAAAAAATTCTTATATATTTAACTAAAACTGTCATTTTTAGAGCCCTTTTACTCAATACAATAGGTCTATTTGCCATTTTAAGTATTTGTGGTAAGTATTATAAAAAATATTTTGACAATTTAAAAATTAAGTTATTTTTAAGCATTTGGAGGACTTGTACTTTATGCAAAATATCATGATTGTCATCCAATTTACTCTGGGGTAAATAACAATTATTTTTCGTCAAACCTATTTATCGCATATTTACAGTACCTAGATATTTTACATAATAAGTATTACATGAATATTTTCAATTGATAAGCGAGTCAAAAAACCGGACCAACTTTTCCCTCTGCTAGTTATGGACTCTTTGCATATGTACCCTGGACTTCCTGGATTGTAAAATATTTTTGCAAATATTACTAGTTTGTTTAATACCCAAAGTATCATGAATTTCTGTAGGTTTGTTGCTGGAATATTTTCTGGAGCTTTAAGGTAACTACCTAAATTTATAACATTAAAGTTTCTAAAATTATTTTTTGGCTGAACAGTACTGTCTCCAGTGGTCTAAACAGTTTGGCAGCAATTTTTCTCGAAGATTTTATAAAAGGAACTTGTTATCCTCAAATCTCGGACAAGAGAGCTTCACTTTTTTCAAAATTTCTTACCGTTTTTTTCGGACTTGTTTCATTTGCTCTGGTTTTTCTCGCTGAAAGACTTGGTGGTGTTTTACAGGTACTACTAATAGTAATACTAGGATATTTTTGGAAATTATTATAAATTATTATAAATTTCAAGCAAAATTTGCATAATCATTAGTACCCTACTATCAATATATCGAAATTTTCTTAAAGATATAACAAGTCTTTTGAAAATAAAATCAACACTAATGTCAAAAATTTAGATTTGCTTAAAGGGCTTTGAAGTATTTAAGGACTTGATCATTTAAATTTTAACGATCAATATTTTAGGCAGCCCTCAGTTTATTTGGAATGACAGGTAATAAAAAAATTTTTGAAAAATTGCTTATCCTACTTAAACTATGAATTTACCATTAGTTAAAAATTATCAAAAATTTCTCAGGTGGACCATTATTAGGCGTATTTTCTCTTGGTACAAATTCAAAAATTTCAAAAAATTTCTAACTAAATATTTGTATTTTTAATATTAAGGTATGTTTTTTCCATGGGCTAATGCAAAGGTACATACGAATATTAAATTAAATCAATTAGTAAACTACTATCTGTATGAATATGAATTTTCAAAATATTTACAGGGAGCCTTTGTAGGAACAATTACAAGTCTCGTTTTTATGTTTTGGCTCGGGATTGGTTCGCAAATGGCTATGGCCAGAGGGTGAGATAAGATCCAATCTAATTTATCTTAAAGTAAAGTAAAATATGTTTCTTTTTTTAGAGAACTTGTATTTCCCAAACTAAATTTCACAACTGAAGGATGTCCAGCTAATTCTACGATAACTATTCCGCCTTTTAATCCTGGAAAAGAGTATTTAATTAAAACTGATAGTTAATGATTAATGATTTACAAAATTTGCAAAAATTTGATTTTAGAGGGGGACTTTTGGAATTTTATCGAATCTCATATATGTGGTATTCAGCTATGGGATGCTCAGTCTCTGTTCTTGTTGGACTCATTGTCTCACTTCTCACTCAAAGTATCACCTATTCAATTAATATAACGAATTTTTTCTGAATCTTTTGAAAATTTTGTAAATAGAAAACCCTCGTAAACATGCCAGACAGCTAAACGTTAATTTGATTTCACCACCTGTAGATAAATTGGTCCGATGGATTTTGAGTGAGAAGCAAAGGAAATTCATTGGTTGGGAAATGGGCGATTTTGAGAAAAAGGTACATATTTGATTCAGATACAAAAAACCGACAAAATCTGAGAAAATTAATAAAAAGAAAACAGACAAGTATCATATGAGAAATAGCCAACCTCTTTTGAGTAGTTTTTAAATTCTAGAAAATAAAAAGGCTCTTAAATTTCAAATGCTGATTGAAAGCATAGTAATCATGAATGAGATGATTTTTATCTAAAACATTGTCAAAAATTCGATTTTGTGACTATTCTAATCTAATTGTCGATCCTTTAAGTATGCTTGTAATTGTTTGTAATTTATCCTTAGTTCTTATTTTTGGAGTGTCGGCCAATTATTCCTATAATTTTACTATTTGGTATGAAAATTATTGTGTTATTTTATTACTTGTAGAGAAAAATATCAACAACGAATGGATTCGGAAATAATGGAATAATTAATTCTGGATTTGAAGCAGATGTCAATATAAAATCAGACAAAAATGGATTCGAAAAAAATGTAACTCAAGTTGAAACAAAATTTTAATTATTAGTACTTAGGTATCTTTTAATTTTAATTATAATTTGTAAATTTTAATTTCTACAATTTTTCGAATTATGGTCTTATACAGTCTACATTTCTTATAATAAATCTTTATACATTCATACAATTATAATTTATCATCACTCACAAAAATTAACAACTCGTAATACATTATAGCTGCTAAATTTTATTTAGAATTTACAATATTAGACAAATACGATTACATACAGAAGACTGTTTCAAAATATAAATGCTAAATGCTACTCACAGATTTTGATCAGAAAAATAACTCAGTTTTCAAATGCTCCTTATCTTAAGAGTATCTTAAACCTTACCCAAAAGAAATGAGAAAGTCATGTTCATAAAATCTTTTGAAACATTTCGAAAGAATTTTTGAAATCCGATTGAATCATCAAAAAGTGTGGTTCTATTTTTCAAAATTAGAGGTGATTCATACAGATCATCATTTCTTTCATCAATTTTATCATTTTCATTACCAACATTTTTATTATTCAAAATAGCGCGTCTTCTTTTTGCAGCCAAAAGTTCATCATTTGTCATGAGAAAATGTCCAAATTCATATTTGCCCTCATCCATGTTCTTAAATTTGATTGAAATCGAGCAAAGTTCAAGGTCTTGTGTACTACCAGTGATTGAAGGGAAATCCCAGTTTTCAATTAATTGATCATTAATCCCTAAATTTCCAATTCCTTCAGGATCTAGGCTTAGAGTAAATAAATGAAAATTTTGACCCCAAAGTCCCTTGTACAATTGTCGTACTTCGAAAATCCGAGATTTTGAACTTTTGACACAAATCCTCAATCTCTCCATGTACATGTGCATTCTCCAAGACATAATTTCAAAATCAGAACAATCATAAAACACCATATCAAATTCAGGTTGTGAGAAAATGTTGGCTAGTGTTTTTGCCTCATTTTTAGATGATATAGAAAATTGCAAAATCAATTTTGAACTGTTCATTAAGAATTTTGTGAGGTTTCTTGAAATTTGAAATGTGTTGTATGGACACTGGAGATATTGTGAGTTTAATTTTGGCTGGATTTCAAATTTTAAACCCCCACTCGGAGATATGTTGTAGATCTGGACAGGTGGTTGAAATTTTTTCCAAAATTCTAAAAAGTTTGAACTTTTTGTGAAATTTTCCTCGAGTAAGTAGAGATTTGGCTTTGAAATTGGAACTTCAGTTTCAGTTGGTGTCTAAAAAGATTTTGAACAGTACTTGAAAAATTATGTAATTTTAAAAGATATGTGTTAAAAAATGATACCATTGTTATTTATGGGTTATGACTAGCTTCCCCATAAGAAATAGTTTAGTAGATTTTGTCAAAAATTTTGACTTATAAAAGGAACTTCGGTTAACCTAAGAGTCTGAATATGATAATTTACAAGAATGAATATTTAAAAAAGACACATTGGTATAAAGTTCTCAGGATTAGATTTAATTTGCAAAAATTTCAGTTTGATGTTTAAAAACTCATTAGAATTAGCATGGATTTTGGTCAAATATTTGATTATTAAAAAGAACTTTCAGTTCAAATGGCTATTTAGAAATAGCTTCAATTCTAAAATTAGTCATAAAACCCATTTTCTTCTGCTCGCTCGATCACAAATTTAGAAAACATACCCTATAATACTTTTACAATACCTGCACCTGATAGAAATTTACTTTTAGGGGCAACTTTATACAGAAATTTTTATTTTTCTTAAAATAAGTAAGGTACTTATCCTTAATAAATGTACAAACTTACCTGTGCATTTCTTTGTAAAATCAATGATTCAGTTGTACTCGGCGTTGAAGGATATTGTATTTGAATTTCCTAATATTTAACATATTATATTATTTAACAAAATTAGCATGTATAAGTGAATTAAAATGGATTTTATACTTTTTGCAAAATTTCAATCTTCTGAGAAAGATTTGCAATCATCTGCATAAGGGCACTATTCGATTCAGCAACTTCCTAAAAAATTCATAAAAATAAAAGTCTTCCTAAAAGTATAAAGGTCTTGAAAGTTAATTCAAAATTTACCTTTTTAATTTCAATATGAAGGATCTTGTCATCAGGATTCAAGTCCAAGTTGTTCGAATCTTCCAGAACTTTTTCCAAAATCGAAGAATTCCTACAAGAAATTCTATTAATTATTTAGACAAAATTATCAATTAGATATTACTTACTCTAAATTAACAGCATTTGTGCTTGTAAGTAAAAGTATGGAAAAAAATAATTTGATTGTATTTTGAAACATTTTCAAAATTTGCTATATTTGTACTGTAGTTCCTATTACGGATTCTAAAGAACTTTATTCTATAAGAACGAAAAATACACTGGGGAATTACGTCTTTAGAGCAGCAGGACAAGTTTTCTCGGAATGTCCAAAAATAACTTATCTACGGAGATACTACAACTAGTACAGTAGTATTAAGGGTCCCTTGCCTTATTAAGACCCCTTAAAACCTTGAAAATGAACTCTTGAGCAAGTTGTTCGAGTTCAAGTTCAAGGGCAAGCGTTTTTTAAAGGTACCCTACTTACATTTTTTGTAACATTTTATTGTATAAACTTTTTTTACCGATATTTCACAGTTTTTTAAGGTTATTCTAAACATACGTAACTTAATATTATGTAGAATATTATTTAATTTAACTAGGTACATATTATGTAGATAAGTAAAGTAGGTATACCATTTAGTTATGCAATCTTTTTAAAGATATTTTTCTCGAATGAAACAGAAAGCCAAATAAAATGAGGTTAAAATTGTCTTTTGCTATGTAGATAGGTACTAGGTGCTTACTTATACTCGTAGGTGCAATCTTTTACTATTCTTTTTAAGCTTCAAAATGGATTTGTTATTGAAATTGGCATTAAATTGAATGAAAAAATGATTTAAAACTTATCCTATACTGTACGAATTGTAAACTAACTAGAAAATACATAGAAACCCCTCTATAACGAAACGATGAGATGATTGGGTCACGTAAATATATACCTCATAGCTTCATAGTTCAGGGCCTTTGTTAATAATGAGGTAGGTATCTAGTACCTAGTAAGAAATATTTAGGTTTTGAAATTTTTCAAAACCTAAAATATTAAGTTTAACATAATAACTATGTATCCAATTGTAAATTACAATTTGTAATACTAGAGACTATATATGTATAAAAATACTCGTAATATTCCTAAGTACTTGATACTTGAGTACAATTTCGTATTTTATCAATTTTTATTTATAAGTCCATTACGTACAAAATTAAAACATAATAGGTAAATATGTTATTCTGGGTCTATTGTAATAGAACAAATAAAAATCCGAGTTACATCTACGGGTACTAATAAAAAGACACACGGTAAATAAATTCCTATACTTATATTATGTGTAATTTAGATCCGTTTATTTTGATAAAATTACTAAAGTATAGTAAGTAGGTAAATTTAAATAACTTTGTTGAAAAAATAACCTTCAAAATAAATCATTAATGATTTACGTAAATTGTACCGAAAGAACAAGAAAGAAAATGTTGAGGCATATTTGAAGCTCATTAATCAAATGAGTCAATTTTTATAATCCTTTATATAGATGCTATTTTCCTTTGATAGAATCTCATTCTATATTCCTTAAATCTGCATTCCAATTCCAAACTTCAACTATCTAAAACTAGTTAAAGTTCTACTGATAGACAAATTAAGGAAATGTTTATTTTTTTGCTGAATTTTGTACTTTTTTTCTTCTCGAATCAAAGTTTGGGTCAGGATTGGGACACTCCGTATGAGAAATGTGACACTCCGACGACCACCTGTTACACTTTGTACACTCAAGAAGTAAGTCATTAAATGATCAGAAAAAAATAGAGTTCCCCTTATTTATGTTAAGCATTTTGAAAACTCGATTCTTTGATATTTTGCACACATTAAATAGAGAAACTACAAGATATCTAAGATACTAATATTCGGTTCTGTGACAAAGGGCCTATAAAAACGAACCTACAGACAATATATCTACCGACACTTGTCCTACAGATGAAAGGCCTATAGAGACAAATGGCCTACTGGCTAAGTACCTACAGACAATACATCTACTCCTCAAATTGTAGGTAAAAAATGGCCTACACTTAAATCTTAGCGTTAGAATAGGAAATCTGAGATCTGTAGGCCATTTGTCTATTGTACATTCGTCTTTTTTGGTCAAATGTGGCTCTAGGCTTTTGTCTGTAGGACTTTGGTCTTGTAGGCTCTTTGTCTTTTTGTAGGTTTGATGC
The DNA here is from genome assembly GCA_034699045.1 of Nanhermannia cf. coronata Gr-Ori-00579. Taxonomy (NCBI): domain Eukaryota; kingdom Metazoa; phylum Arthropoda; class Arachnida; order Sarcoptiformes; family Nanhermanniidae; genus Nanhermannia; species Nanhermannia cf. coronata Gr-Ori-00579. Next base: position 25,059 of record JAQIXA010000253.1, on the reverse strand, counting down.
TTGTAGGCCTTTTGTCTGTAGGTTATTTGACAACAGACGCTAATATTCATTCTGAATTTGGATCTAAATCGAATCTAAATAACTATAGATTAGAGGTACTGCTTTTCTTGACCATTTTTTAACTATTTTTTATACGATAATTTACGCAGTCGACCTGGTTAACTGCTCTCCAGTCATGCCCGGATTTGAACGATAAATCAAAGTTACTTTCAATTGAGACGGATGCCAAATATCGGGTCGTAAATCAAATCATTCGTGATTCAAGTAGGTTCATATTTCTTATCTTTATTGGTCAATATAGGGATGCCTTTTAGAAAACTAATTAAATTATGCTTTTAAATAAACATTTTTTAAAGAAATGAGACCGAATGGATTCTGGGTAGCTGCCACAGACTCGTTTAAAGAAGGTACTTGGGTCTGGTCAACGAATGGCAAGTCCATAAGGTCAAGTTTATGGTCCAATTTAAATGGAATTCAAGAACCGTAAGATCTTAATTTTCAAACTTAAGTCTTAAATTATGAACCTGGTAATTTTTTAACAGAAATGGAGATGGAAACTGCGGGATGCTATGGTCAAAATCCAGCTACAAACTTGGAGATACAGATTGCAATTACAGGATTCCATTCATTTGCGAAAGACCATCGCCTTAAATTTACAATTTTTGTAAATATTTAACTCTTGTAACTAGTACCAAAGTTAATACATGATTATAAATTGTAATAAAATTTAAAATGATGCATGCTATACAGTACCTACAATATACAAAACATGAGTTATATAATATACAAGTAAAAGCAAATTTCGGTTAAAATGACATTTTGTATCGAAATATCTAGTGTCTAGTATATTATAGTGTTTGTATTACGAAAACATTAATTTAAATATTATTACAAGGTACAAGTTTAAACACCATTTTTACACATGTACTCGTAATAGTACATACCAATAGGGTACTGTAGTTATGACTGGTTTTCACTTTTATGGAACAAAATTAAAATATTTGATGCAATTATTACAAAATGAAGTATTGTTCCCAAAAATATTGAATTTTTTGTATAATTTTTGAGGCTTTATCGAGGTTTAAATTTCGTTTATATAAAAGGGAGAAATATTTCAAAAGATCAGTTGATTCAACATTTCAGAACTATTTTCAAAAATTTTGTTTATTGAGAGTAATCACAGTATGAAGCTTTTTATTTTATTTTCGGTTTTTTTCATCGTAAGTATTTATCAATTAGCTGGAATTGAAGCTCAATTGGACACTACACCATATGAACTGTGTGACAATGCGACCATGAAAACCTGCTATAGGATTTATCCTGAGGAAGGGGTAGATTTATTTTGAAGTTGAAATTTTTTGTAAATTTTAAAAAACTTTAATGCAGTTAACATGGCTCCAAGCATATCAAAGATGTCCTGAAGAGGATCCGACTCAAAGTTTGGTCTCGATTGATACTTCACTGGAAATGTCTTGGGTTATTGAAGCCATCAAAAAATCATGTGAGAAATTCCTTTAAAATTTATAAAAATACTTCGGCCTATTCAATTCATTTAGACCAAATTTTGTACATTTTTAACTATAAAATGACAATTTCATAATATGACTTTTTTCTACTCTACTCTACCTACCTAAAAAACTTAAAAAAGCATAAAGATTTTGAAGTTTAAAGACTTGATTTTGGCAAAATCTATTAAAAACTTATGCTCAATTCAGCTGAAAAACCCAAATTTTACACTGTATAGTAAAATGTGGTTTTTTAGAGCTGATTTAATAATCCAATGTCATCTTATTAATTATAAAATTGTAGTATTAAGACCAACTGGATTTTGGACGTGTGGTTCAGACAACTATAGAGAAGGGACATATGTCTGGATGAACAGTGGGAAATCTGTAAGATCATAAAAACCTTCTTAAATTAACAAAATTTGAAGAATTGGTTTTTTAAAGGTTTCTCCAGCATATTTTGGAGCAGGTGAGCCGAATAATGATGGAAATTGTCTAATAATGTGGAAAGGGGCCAACTACAAATTAGGAGATGTAGATTGCAATTATACGAAAAGTATATTTTTTATCTGTGAAAGGAAATCACCTTAAAAATCATATTAAAAATATTTATATCTAAAATGCTTTTATTGTTCTATACAAATGTCTATTTTTATATAAATCATCTAAAATGAAATAAATTATATTGCATGTTCAAATACCAGTATCTATATACACTAGATATGTACATAGTAATATAATCATGAATAATTACATTAATGCTTTTAACCTAGATAAATCATGGAGTTGGATTGAAATCTGCTCAAATTTTTTGATTTTTATTTCAGAATCTGTAGACACTATTTATCAGTAATATTGTCCTTAGTTTTGAGCAGAAATGTTTAAAAAATTATTCATAATTTTGGGATTTTGTGACTTAATCAAAGGGAATACAGATATGTATATAGATTTAACTCATAGTTTCAACACAAAAATCCCACATTGGCCTGGAACAAAATCTGAAATCTATTCTGAATATGAAGGTTACAATCCAAAGGTTAGTATAATATCTGGTATACTAATATATCTGGTATACTAATATTTCTTTAGCTGTTTGGAAATTTTGAAATTTTCTGAATACCTAATTATAAAATTTTATAAATTTTATAGGGAAAGTTCAAGGGGATTTTGCATATCTGAGCAAACATCTACTCATTTGGATGCACCATATCATTTCAATCGAAATGGTTGGAAATTGGATCAAATTGATTTGAATTCATTGCTAAATATCCCAGCAAGTGTGATTGATATTCGAAATAAAGTTTTCAAATCAAAGTCAAATAGTGTACAAACAGCCGTTTTACGGAATGCAAGTCTGACTTATAGAGATATTCTCAAGTTATTTGAAAAAATGAAATACTTTTATAGCAAGTAGGTACTTTGTATGAAATTATGTAACTTTTTTAAATTTTAGTTGGGAAAGTACAAATGGCAAAATCCCTCAAGGTTCTTTTCTACTGATAAGAACTGGATTCTCACAATTTTGGAATAATTCAGTATTTTATCTTGGAATTTCGAAAAAAACGAGAAAGCCTGAGAAATGGACTCATGATATTCAAATGAATTATCCAGGTTTAATAAAATTTGTAATCTTATAACAGATCTTTCGACGATATATTTTATAGGATTTTTAAATTCTTAAATGCTCGTATACACTTAAAAATTGACTAATTAAGTAATTAATTAAATTCTAGTAAACTAGATGTATAGATAAGTCCTACTAGTTTTTAATTGTAAAAGTTTTTCGAATTTGTTATTTTAAAGGTGTAAGTACAAATGCTGCCCATTTTCTTGTAAATCAGCGAAAAATCTTGGGAATTGGAATAGATTCAATGGGCATTGATGGGCTTAATAAAAATCAAGTATTATATTATACATTATACAATATGCATCAATATAAAAAGCATAGGTATATCCTACCTTATTAATTTCTTAACTAAATTTATTTTAGAATTTTTATGCACATCGAATCTTTGCGCGTAAAAATAAACTCATATTGGAGAACTTGACTAATCTGGATCAACTTCCTGCTAAAGGATTTACAATTTGGGTTTTTCCATTCAAAATTGATCGAGCTTCAGCTTCTCCATCAAGAGTTTTTGCAAAAATTACATTGATGTAAAAAATAAAGCGTCATTTTAAATTCTAAAAGCGTCATAACTTATATTAGTACCAGTTTTTAATGTTTTTATCAAGCAAGGTCAAAATTTTCAGATTACATAAATTATTTTGAAATTGGGTAGTACAGTAGCATAGTACATTTTATTAAGATTTTATAGACATAATAGTTTATCCATATAGTATAAAATACACAATTAGCTTATTGTAAGTGTAAATTCAGTTATTCAATAATTCAATTGAAAAATAATTTGGTAATTATTCAATTCTAATAAATCAATATAGGTAATTTAAAATATGCTACAAATATGTTCCATCAAAAAACTAAAAATTGTAGATTTACCAAGTAGCAGTATATTGAGTTTGTAGACTAATTATTAAAATTTGTAGTTACTTTACTTATAATAGAGATAGAGCAAGGACTCGTATATAAATAAATTTATGAAAATATAACTCATTGTTAAACAAATTACTATTAGAGAATACCTCTCAACTCTCAACTAAACATAAGAGTATAAGATACATATTATTATTAGGAATTATATAAAAATAAAAATTTGGAAAGAAATTTAATGTACCAAATAAGATATCTTTTTAAATACCAACTTGTTTTATATACTACCCTACTATATTTTAATTAATGTACTTAGAAAACGTGTTTATAATTCATAAATATATTTACCTTAATGTAAACAAAACTTAATCCAATTCTTTTTCATCTGCAACAACATTCAAATCATCGTCATCTGGTTCATATTTCTGATCTTTAAGTTCAGGATAATATTCTCCAACAAGTGTTTCAACTGATTTGTCCAACTGAATAATGGCAGCGTATTCTTTACTCTCTTTCTATTAAAGTAAATAATAAGAATATCTTTATCATTTTTCTGATATAAAAGATTGGAAACATAAAATAAGCCTATACATTAGTAGAATATCAAATAATAAATATAGTATACCTCATAGTAATTTGTTGCCTGATAAATTGCTTTCCTTAACATTTTAACCACGTCCTTGGTCGCTTCAAATGGCACTGGCTTACCTGCAAGTTATTAGTAAGATAAAATTTAAGATTTTTAATTGATAATTTTCGATATCTAAAAAACTATAGCGTGAATTGTAAAATAAATCATGGAAGAAAGTATATAGGTAGGTAAATACCAAGGCACAATCGAGATCGAACGGCATCAATATCTGTTGCTTCTTTCTTATTCTTTGTCTAAATATGTAAAAACAAAGCTATTAGTTATTGTTGTATAATATAATAAATCAAAAGTTTGAAAAATTAAATTAAATTATCAAGAGATTACTTGATAAAGTGCATTAAAAGTTGAACGAACAAATTGGGTTCCTCGAATCTTGTATATTTCGCAGAGAAACTTAAGACAAATTTGTAAATCATTTTTTTTCATCAAATGATTTGCTTGAACCATTGTATCATAATCAGGAAATATTTTTAAGACATGCTCAAGGTCGGTACAAAATAGACACTGAAATGATTCTGGAGTAGGAACACCATTGAATGGAGGTATATGACATTGCAAATGAAATACACGTGGACAAACATCACAGCATATCAGCTATTTAAAAAAACATAATATATTAGATAAATATATAGGTCTAGGTATATAGTTTTTTAATAATTACTTGCTCTCCTCCATCTCGGCATACGGAGCAAAAATCATCATTATTATCATCATTTGTTACTTTTAATTCTTCCATTTCCTCATCAATTGGTGTTACTGGAGACACTATTTTTTTAAATTATTTTATTTCAAATATACATACAGAATTTAAAAAATTAATAATCTTTAACCTGTTTTTTGTCCTTTCCCTGGACTAACTTTTCTTGTTGATGGAGTTTTAGCTGGACTTTTTGAGCTAGACCCTTCATCCGATACTCCACGACTCTTTCTATGAAAATTGTAAATAAGAATTAGTTTTTTAAAGATTCACAAATTCCTATACCATAAAAAAATACAAAAATTTGTTATTTGTAATATACACCTAAGATAGTCGAGTTAGTAAATACAGTTATAGTCTACAATCTACACTATCTTTTCACCAATTCGACTTTTGACATAATGAGCATACATACATTAATAAAAATACTGGTTATAAATAATTATAATTTGTAACGTAAATAAAATAATGTATAATGTAGCACATACCTTTTGTTCGAAGAGGTAGGGCGAGTTGAAGGTGGTGTTTGATTTTTTACTGAGTCTCTATTTAAAGTGAGAGATTGTTTAACCTCCACATTATCTGCCCTAGAATTTAAATTATTTGTATTCATTAATTTCAATACGATAAAAGCTTTAAAGTAAAAGAATCCTTTAAAAGGTAAAACAGGAGTTAGAGTAGTAATAATAATAAATAATTTAAACTACACTTACCATCTTGGTGATCTCTTAGGCGTTCTTTTTGATGTAAGAATCACCTGCTGTTGTGCCTCTTTTGATGTTGATTTGCCTATATTTTTAAGCCAGCTGCTATTATCTGAATTAGATACTTCAGTTTCAGTTTTGTCAACAAATATAGGCTCAGTCCTAAGAGTATTCAAACTTTGTTTTCTTCGGCTAAAAATATTTAAAAGTAGGTTTAGAAATGATTTATATACATGATTGCATTGTTATACAGTAGGTAATAAACCAAGAATTAAGTTTAAATTCATTTATGAGACTATCTACTTAAACCAACCTATTTTGTTTTGTCTCCATGTTCTCAGGATTAGAAATAATTGCATCATCATTAGTTAATTTCCTCTTTCTTAAAGCAAAAGACTTTTCGGCATCGCTACCAGTCATTTTAATTCCATGATGTTTATCAACATTTACAGCAATTGTACCTGTATCAATCAACATTCATATATTCATTTTCAACTTCATTAATTTGTTTCTTTTTACCTTCTGTTACTGGCATTGACGGCTAAAATTTAAAAAAGTTAAACATTAACAATTAAAAATTTTAAATAATCTTGCTTTACATTTAAATATATTGTAATTATAATGAATAAGTACTTTAAACTATTAGAAAAAAATTACTTTTGTTATTGGTCTAAATTTTACTAGTTGATTTAGAGATTTATTAATAGGAGCTTTGAAAGTTGATCCTTTAAGATTCTCTCCAGCACCACCATTTACTGCTTTACTATTTTTGATCCGGTCCTCTTGAATAACAGACCCCACTTGTTGCTTCTCACCATAATATATTTTCAGTAAACCTTTTATTTCTAATTGAAAAATAGGTAAGAGACAAATTAAATATTGTGATGATATTAAAAAATTATTACTAAAATGTACTTTCTACTTACTAGAGATTATTTCGTTAGTGATAGACTCATCAAAGTGGAAATCTAATTTTCGTTCGTCGTCAATTCTTACTTGGTTCGTCAAAATGGTGTGCTCCTCTTTAATTTCTTTGTGTTGAGATTCAGCTCCACTAAAAACACAAGTGAAAAAATTAGGACATTCGAAAAATTATTTTAAGTAGGTACCTATTTATTAATTTTAACTTACAAAATATGTCTAAAAAAACTCCATTGACTTCCTTGTTGCAATAAAGTATTCCCATAATCATGGTATTGCAATGCTCGCGATGATAAACCTTTATAAATATTCCCTTTGCCTCTAATAATTTTAGACCTTAGAACCGATTCGTCGACTGCATTTCTTCTAATGTTCATTTCCAAACTAATCAATTCCTTATATATTCTATAAATGAATAAAAAAAAATAGAAATAATACCTATGACTATGTATTATGCAATTGTCTGTACTTACGCATATATGCTTTGTTTAACTTTTTGAAAATATTGAGATCTTTTGGTGGTCAGAATTTCACGCTCTAAATCAAAAAAAGCTTTTGCTATTTTATCAGTGGAATCTGCAATACTTCTAAAATATTTAAAAAATTATTATTTTTATATCGTAATTTACAAGAGCTACCTATAGATATAAACAAGTGTTATTTTTAAATGTGTTTACTTGGCTTCTGAAAGTTTATCTTCAAATGATTTTCTGTAATTTAAGACAATTTCTTCGATAGTTTCAACATTATGCAACCCTTCATCGCTATGCTCTTCATGTTTTTCTAAAGAGCAAATTAATACTTCACAGTCTTTACAATACATAGTAAACGATTCATCATGGAGTTTACACTTATTATTATGAATATCTGGCAACGTAATTGTCGATTCACCACAAGATTTGTCCTGTATTTTGTGTGCTTTGGTCATAATTTGGAACTTGTGATTCTAAATGAAAAAAAAATTTCAATATTGTATGTATACATAAATAAAATTAAATAAAAAATAACATAAATAACAAGACAAACCTCTTGGCAGTGAGAGCACAAAAAGAGCTTGCACTCTTTACACCAACAACTGGCCTTCTCATTACGAACACAATAAGTGCAAACTTCTAAATTGTATAAACTATTGTTTCCTTTTCCTAGCTCCAATTCATCTTCCATTAGTTCAAACAAAAAATCTCGAGCCATAAAATCTGCACCACCTTTATCATATAGCCTCAAGCAACATGGGCATTTGTTACCTTAATAAAATCAATAAAATAGAATTATCTAGGTTTGTAATGCATATTAATTATACTCAAGTCCATAGCATTCCCATAGACCATGTTCCATCGTCAAAATCATCGACTAATTCTAATTCTGCTAAGGCTAATAAGAATAATATAAATTGATTTATAAAAATCTTACCATTTTTATTCTCATTTTTCTCGAAACACTTTTTTGAGCAGATTGTGTGAAGACAAGGTAGAACTTTTAATTGAACATTTGTCAGTTGAGAACCGCAAACCACACATTTCGAGCACTCGGGTATCTTGTAATCTTGGTCTTCAAGGTCAACTGACCCACGACGACCGTCTTTCAGTTGATCAACAATAGTCTTAGCTCCTGGACCACTGTAACTCATCAATTTAATCATCATACCTACATTCAGACTACAACCTCAATCTTATAAACCTGTTAATTTAACAAAAAGTAAAACATAGTATCTCATCAAATTAAGGAGTAGATTATCATATAACATAAAATATAGGTAAATACATTTCTTATATAATATAGTACATAGGTAGGTAGTACATACATAATATTATGTATTATAAATTATAATTAATAATTATGTACCAAACCAAAATACCATTTTTATTTTTTAGCCTGCAGTGTCTGGTTATATACTACTGGTCTTAACTAGGTATTTAATATTAATACCATATAATGAAATCAAATAAAGATAAAGTCCTAAGACCAATGCATAAAATACACATTATACTATGAACATCTTTACATTTACAAATTACAGATTACAAAAATCAAAAAATACCTGTATCTACTAACAATGAACAACTCTCTCTATAACAGCACCAATATTCCTAAAAAATATAATTTACAATTATCTTTAAAAATCATAATTATATTATCATTATCATTAACAAAGCTATCAATTCAATTTGTAATCAAATATCAAAAATCGAGTTTTACATTACAATACAAATTACAAGATATATTTTACTTTACCTTTATACTATGGTTGGGTATGGTTCGGTTCTAATGGCCCGATTCGTCTCAACAAAGGTCATCCAGGTTATTGTGATAACAATTAGCAATTTAGTTATAATTTATAAAATTACACAAAAAAATTTTTGCTTTCGATTCTGTTTCTGTTGGTTCTGTATTAGGTTTCTGCCTGGCTTCGATTCTACTTTGCTTTATTTAGGTATAGGTTATTTCCTTTCCTTTTCTTTAGGTCGGTTCGGTAGGTATTGTATACACGATTTTTTTAAATAAGAGAAATGGCGCTGTGCTAGAGGGAGAGCTGGACGACATCGTCGAAAAATGGCCGGGCATTGCTTGACTATTTGAATTTCGAGGGTTAAAAAAGTATTAGGTCAGGTAATTAGTGCTTACTTTTTTTATGCTTTTTAGACGTTTATAAGAAAACGCGTACCCTCCTACGTGTTGTAACTTATTTATAACATAACAAATAGGTAGGGTATATAATGCAAACATTTTTTGGAGACTTTATAATTAGGTAGGTATTATAGAAGTTTTTTTAAGATTTTTAAAATCTAGACTTTTAAAAATATGTAGTGAAGATATTAATTTCAATTTAAGAAATTTTGATCTGATCCTGATACTGAGCGGAGCTTCAAACTGAAAAGAGAAAAGATCCTTACGATAATTTAGCTTTTTGATTTTTAAATACCCCACCTGACTTGAAAAGTCAAAAATCATGAGGAATATCATTATTATCATTAAAACTTTTACAATTTTTTTTTGAAAATTCGAAAATTCTCAATTGCTTATACCTAATATACCTATATACTATTGTTGAATTCAATTTGTAATCACTTTTCAGTTTAGTGTACTAACATTTCTTTTCTAAATTTTGCAATTGAAATTAAACGTTGAATTTCTAAGCTAATTTTTTTTGAGGAACCGATGAACCGATGGGACTGAAAACATAATTAGGTATCTCCTAGATGTTGATATTTTTGGCATTTCTTTAATTCTCCATTTTTCGCTGTAGAACCAACTTCAATTAAAGATGATTTTAAATAAGTTTTGCAAACATTCCACATTAAAGGTCGACTTTTTGTTTTTGTCCACTGAGATAAAGTAATCCCAACCCGTACACTCTTAAAAATTCCAAAGGTTCATATTTTGATGAAAAATCAGCAGCAGTGCCTTCGGACAAGTTCATTTAGATTATATGATGAATCCCATCTACCCTTACTGAACTTACAACTTAAGCCATGCATGGTGTTCATGTTCATATATCTGTATATCTGCATTGAAACATTGATGAAATAGCAAAATATGTTGGAGCTATCCTCCATATAATAATCAGTAAGTAGCCAGTTATAAAGCATTAATAAATCATTAAAATCTTAAGATAATTTAAAGATAGTTATTACATGTATATCATATAGGTACTTGTATAATGTATGTATATTATGCATGTGAGGTTTATTTGTAAGTAAGTTTAAAAATAAATCTTGTTTATCTTTGACTTTAATTGTCCTTAAACGTATCTTGTGAGTATCTTAATTTTTGAATCTATTATTAGTATAGAATATAGGGTATGCATTAATCCTAAGTAATCCTATCCTTATAATATAATATAGGGTACTCGTATTTTCACTTTAAAAAAGTTACTCAAACAAATTATGATAACATTATTCATGGGTTCTGAGTTCTACAAAAATTAAAATTAAAAATGCTTTCCAATAAAATAAGTTTGGATATTTGGGAAAAATGCGTATTTTGGTCAATTTCACTTTTCTTTGTGACCTATTTTGTCCAAATTTTGACTGATATTCATTTCCTCATTCTATTCATACCAGGATGGACAATATCTTTTGTATTAATCCTACTTTTCAATTCCCTTATGGTAATTTGACACTTTTTAAAATTATTTTAAACAATTGTAAATGCGAAAAAATCCAAATTTTTAATTGCAGTTGACACCTTCAAAAGACAAGGCGATTTTAATAACTGGATGTGACACGGGATTTGGGCATTCAATTTCTAAAAAACTACATGGAATGGTGATAAAAAGATCAATTAAATAAGTTTGCATATTATGGTCCACGTATCTAGTAAAAATTATATAATGGATATAATGGGTTATTTTTTTCTCGAGCGAAGCGAGCGTTACTAGATATTCAACTTTGCGCTTTGCTTTCACTCTTTCAGTCTGTAATAAGTCTGTATATCTGTTTGTCCAGAAGATATTCAAAACTATTGAATTTATTTTAACCAAAGCATGATGGGCTCTGGCTCTATGCCTATAGAGTCTAGTTGTGCCGTTTCGACAAAAAATTTAAGTGGTCCCATTCCTTGGATGGGACCACTTAATTGTGAAGCCAAGTTAATCAAATGGGAAAAAATCAAAAATGAGATATTGTAATTTATAGATGCCGGAAATTTCAAATTTGACATCCGTTTGAATTAGGATTGAACCGAAAGTTGAGCTTTGACCCCGAAAAATGGGGTTAAATATGTAATGTAATGTCTTCACCACTTTGCACTTTGCTCCTACAATTAATAATTAACTAAAGACTAGCTAACTATATCCTAGTATTGTGCCCAAATTTAAAAAAAACATTAGTAGCTTTTGACTTTTAGGATTGCCGAACCTTTTCTCAAAAAATGATCATGGTTTTTATAGGGATTTACGGTTTTTGCTGCCTGTCTCTCATCTGACACTGAAGGTGCAAAAGCACTTTCAAATGAATTTGAAAATGACTCGAGATTTTTTGTCCTACCTATGGATGTATCTAGTGAAGAATCTTGCAAGAAAGCCATCGAATTATTAAAAAATAACTTACCATCTTCAGCAAACGGTTCCGAATTTCAAATTTCGAAAATTATCTGAGAAATTTGTTGTAATTTTGGGTCATTTTTAGGTGGACTTTGGGCTGTAATAACGAACGCTGGACTTGCTTCATTTGGTCATGTTGAGTGGACCCCAATGGAAGTTTATGAACGTGTAATGAATATCAATTGCTTAGGATCAATTAGAACCATCAAATCTGCATTGCCTTTGATTAGAAAAGCAAAAGGTTTTTTTTAATAGTACCCTACCCTACGGTAGGGTCCCTACCCTAATTAATACTAATATTCTGTAGGTATCTATACATACCTAGAAAGTATCTATCTACTATACTCGTAATACTCAATTGTCATAATATCTTTATTTATTTATTATAGGTAGAATCATTTTAATTTCAAGTCAAATGGGTTTATTTGGAAATGCTTCAAGATCTTCATATTGTTGTTCAAAATGGGCGATTGAAGGTTTGGTCGAGTGTCTTAGACTTGAAATGAAAAGTTGGGGTGTTCATGTGTCTTGCCTGGAACCTGGAAATTTTGTTGCAGGTTAATAATAATCCAAAACTAAAACTTATATTTTGAAAATAATTCACTAATTGTTTAATAAGTCTAGTTAATTTTGTAATGTTTGAAATGTTTTTTAAAAGGTACAAATATATTTGGAGGTGAAATTGTTCAAAAACAAGCTCAAGGAATGTGGGACCAAATGTCAGAGGAATGCAGAATTTCATATGGCAAGAAAAATTTTGACCAAAATGTTCAAACCTTTTGGAATTTTGTTAAAAATGGGGTATTTATCATTAATTATCATAATATAAATATCTAAAAAAAATTCAAGAATTATAAAAAATTGAATTTTTTTAGAATTCAAACATAAATCCAGTGTTGGACACGATGGCCAAGGCAGTGATGCAAAAATACCCTCAAACTCGATATCAAGTTATGACTTTGAGAGAAAAAATTCGAGTTTATGTGGCTAAATATTGTTTTTCATATATTTATGACAAAATTTATAATTAAATCGTCACATGCATAGTAAACAGTATAATGATAAGACCATATACAAATACGAGTATTCTATAGATTTCCTATATAAAAGTATATAGGTTTGAAATATAATAAAAGTTATACAATAATTAGACAATTGTATTGCCTATTAAATGAAATTGCGTGATTAGCAATATCCAAATTAAAGTTTAGTTTGCAAGATCAATTTTGATCAATTTTGATCCATATTTACAAAATGGAAGCGAAAATTCTTATTGTAGCCTATTTATTTTGTCGAATAAATTTTACTTTTGGAAATTATATTGATTTGAGTTATGAAATGAACAGAGCTACACCACTTTTTCCGGGTAATTTATTAGTAAATCTTGAAATTTTTTGCTAAAATTTGGATAATTTCAGGTGTTGAAAATTCTTTTAACGTTGAGGTTGAAGATATTACACCTGGAGGATTTTGGTAAATTCAAAATTCCACTTTTACTACAGATACATACGAATAGTAGGCAGCATTGAGAGTTAAAATTTTTTTAGGGTTGCATCAAAAGGATTTTGCGTTTCAGAACATACTGGAACACATATTGGTATTAAAACTTGAGTCATATTCTTTTCGATTCGACATTTGGGTCAAAATAGTCAATTTTGGGTCAAATTTAAAGGCTTTCGAATTTTTTTTTTACTAAATTGGTTTATTTCAGATGCTCCGTTCAACTTAAATAAGGATGAAAGGAAATTGGGTTAGATAAATTTTTTGAGATTTTGATGCAGATTTGCATTATATTATTGTTTTTTATGGTTTTAGATCAAATACCACTTGAGCAATTGATCAATATAACTGGTGTAATGATCGATATCAATCATAAAGTCCATGCTTTTGAAAACGGGTCTATGAATATTTACGAAAATTATTTACTCACAAGAGCCGATATTATGGAGTAAGAACATTTTCTAAAAATCTAATCTAATCTAAAAATTTTAATAAATTTTTATTCTAAAAGGTGGGAAGACACAAATGGGGAAATTCCTGAGAATTCAGTCGTACTTTTGAGAACCGGCTGGTCTTCCAGATATTGGGATCGAAAATCTTATCTGGGTTTCAAAAATGATGCAGATCTTGAGAAACCTCAAGATGAAGGTGAGAAGGGTGTCGACTGGAACTACAATGCTAATTTTCCAGGTTACAATAAAGGCTCTACTATCTTATATATAGGTACACTAGATTGTAAAAATTTTAATTTTTTAGGATATTCAAAAGAAGCTGCAGAATACCTTGCACATGAAAAGCAAATTTATGGCGCTGGAATTGATACAATTTCTATCGATTCTGGAAATTCTAAAGTAGGTACCAATCCCATTCAAATTAAAGCTAATTATGCGAGCAAAGCGAGCACTGACAATTCTAGCTTGCTAGAAGTTAGAAGGGTACTTGTCTGTTTGTTTATTTGTTTTTCCGTCCAGAAGACTACTATAAAATTATTGGAGCAATTTTAATCTTTGGTTTGAAGGTTCCTTATAGGGTCTAGATGTGCCATTTCGAAAATTTTTAGCTCTAACTTGTGGTGCTAGTTGACCCTTTAAGTGACACTTATCAAATGAGAAAAAATCAAAATAAGATTTAAGTGTCTATAGGGGTAATCGGTAATCGCTGACAGAAATTCTGAATTTGAACTCCGTTTGACTCGAGTATTTACCTCAAAATTTGAAGTAATATGTGACGTTTTCAACCCTTTGCTCGTAGAATAAATATTTTATTAAATACTAGTTAAAAATTAAAAATTGAATTTTAGGAATTGTACGCTCATAGAACATTCATAGGAAAAGGGAAATATTTGCTTGAAAATCTTTCAAATTTGAATAAACTACCAGCAACTGGATTCCGACTTTGGATATTTCCCTTCAAGGTCTGATAACTAAGATTTTTATCATCAAAATTCAAATTCTTTGACTATTTTAAGGTTGATAGAGCTACAGGGGCACCTACCAGGGTTTTAGCAAAGATTTGAAAAATAATTGCATTGACTTTTATCGTGTATTTCATCCTAAAATTTTTGATTAACAGGAAAATTATACTTTTTACTAAAATAAAATGTATCTGTAATAGAAAGATTTTTAACCGGAAATAAAGATCATTACATGAATTTTTCAAAAAATTACATTTAAATTGCTAACACTTCATTTTGGCAATTGTTTTAATTTTTCATTGTTTAAAATGTTCACGAATTTGAACGACAATTAATGTCAAATGAGTTGAGACTTGGCCTTCATATTTATTTCCAAAAATGGTATATTTACACAGTAATTTGCTTTGATTCTAGCGCTAGCAAGTAATTTTTTATAAAATTAGTTGCAATATTATCAGCATTAAAATGATTTTTCTAATATTTGCTGGATTTTCTTTGACAATCGTTAACTTCTTTTCAATTATAAATATTGGTGCTGAATTTATTGACCTTTCTTTTACATTTAATAATCAAACACCTATGTACCCTGTAAGTACATAATATATTTATACCTACTAACCATTGGTTATTAAATTCTAACTTTTGCAAAAATTCGATTTTTTTAGGGCAGAGTTATATCAATTCATGTCGAAACAGAGGGTGAAACACCAAGTGGATTTTGGTAAGAAATTAACAACAAATTCACAAAAATCTCATAAATATGTATTTTTAGGGCTTCAACTCGAAGAATGTGCCTTTCTGAGCATACAAGTATGGATATTTAAAAATATTTTTTTAAATAATGATTTTTTTGGAATTTTAGGCACACATATTGATGCCAATTATCATTTCGATCGAGTAATTACAAACCATACCTACAAGCATAACGTGAAAGTATCAGTTTTAAAAAATTTTTTAAACTCAATTTTAGACTGGTTGGACCTTAGACCAAATACCTTTGAGCACATTGCTTGAAATACCAGGTTCATTTTTTTATCTTTAGTCCATACATATGTATAAGAAATAACCATTGCAATTGCATAAGGCTTATATAAATGTTTCCAGGTGTTGTAATCGACATTTCAAAAAAAGTTTTTACCTTTGATGACAATGGCAAACCTATTGTGAATGAAAATTATGCTTGTAGTAGAGATGATATTATAGAGTAAGTCTAAAATAAATTCACATTGTATTCTTATTTAATAACAGAGGGTAAAAATAGAGATCTCGTTCTCTCTTTGTTTCTAAGTCTCTGTCCAAAATAAAAGAGATCCTATCCTATACAAAAAGTTAGCATAATATACCATCAGGAAAATTCGACTACTAGTTTTCCCGATTGGTCTGGAATCTTGTACGGACCATGTATTTGAATGAAATAGCATTCAAAGCCTCTTTGCAAGGCGGATTCGATGGTTTTTGACATCAAAAATCAAAATATTTAAATACTTGAATACTTGAATACCAGGAATCATTTCCTTTAAACTTACACAATCAATGAATTTGAACTACGAGTATTCGCATATTCAAATTCTAAATTCCATTTAATAATAAGCATAAACAATAGAGTGCTTTTAGATACAAATAATCTCTTTAGATAATAAAGTATAATCATTATTCAAATTTATTTAAGATGGGAGCAAGAAAATGGTCAAATTCCACCCCATTCTGTGGTTTTTCTTAGAACCGGTAAGATTTGATGAAATGTTTTTAAAGATTGTTTACGATTTTTTTTAAACATTTTATAGGTTGGGCATCAAAATGGAGAGATCCGAATGAATATTTGGGAATACCTGAAGCAGACAGACCAAAGCCAAGTCCAGGTAAAAACACAGCAAAAAATTACAAAATTAAATGAAACCTAATCGTTTGGAATTTTAGATGGAAAACCTTCAATTGTTTGGAATGTCAATACCAATTTTCCAGGTTTATTTTAAAGGGTACTTTATATAAATTGTAATAGCTAAAAAATAATAATTTTTTCAGGTTTTTCTGAAGATGCTGCAATCTACCTGTCTTATGAAAAACAGCTTTATGGTGCTGGAATTGACACTGTCAGTCTGGGTTAGTTTTGATAGATTTGTGATAGAATAAACCCAAGATAATTTTTTCCAAAATTTCCAGTATTAAAGACCTTTATCCTTGGATCAAAACTTACTCATTTCTTTAGTTCTTAAACTTAAATTTTTTTCAAAACCTATTGTTATCATTATTATTAATAACAATATCTGTATTTTGAAAATTTTTAGATCCTGGTGATAATAAGGTAGTAAACTAAATTAAAATTTCAAAATAAGTATTGAGAAGTTACTTATGTAGGGTCAAGCAGCACATCTAGTCTTTATGAAAAGAATGTGGTTGATTGAAAATGTCGCAAATTTACGTAATTAAATTTTTGTTTCGAATTTCAAACACTTTTTTATTAGAAATTTTATTTTTGTAGACTTACTTCCGCCGAGAAACTTCACAGTCTGGATTGCGC
Source organism: Nanhermannia cf. coronata Gr-Ori-00579 (assembly GCA_034699045.1). Lineage (NCBI taxonomy): Eukaryota > Metazoa > Arthropoda > Arachnida > Sarcoptiformes > Nanhermanniidae > Nanhermannia > Nanhermannia cf. coronata Gr-Ori-00579. The sequence continues at coordinate 7,616 of JAQIXA010000253.1, read as the reverse complement.
CATTTAAGGTAAATATATTTTATATACCTAACATTCCTTCAGATTATAATTTCTCATTTTTCTAGGTCGACAAAGGGACAGGTTAAAAATTTAATTTTTTTTTATTTCATGCTGATTATGTAATTTGTAAATAGGTGCACCAGCTAGAATCGTAGCCAAAATTAATGAAAAAGAATTTTAACATGTAGTGCCTTATATGTTTTATAAAATTGATTCATTTAGCTGTAGTTATACATGTAGTATTATTTACTAATAAATTGAGATTCATGTAATTTTTGAAAATTTCTTGAGAGCAATATTATTATTTGTATTTCCATTTTCAAAATCATCGACGGCTGGTTTTTGAAGCCATGTATGCAAATATTTGTTCACCTTGTCCTTATGTGCTTTTGTAAATCCTGTTAAAAGCAAAATTTTTGTAAATTTTTGTTATAATCAGGAGTATTACTGACCTCCAGTAAGCAAACTGATGATCAAGCCTGTCACAATTGTAATCAAAGATCCCATAAATGGATAGAGTAGGAAAGAAAGTGTGAAGATTCTTTCAGGAAAGTCTCTAAAAAAGATCAAAAAATATGTCATTTTAGATTTCTAGATTACTATTTTCAATATTTTTTATAATTTGTCATAAATTGAAAATTTTGACCAATTCTGTCTGTCAAATAATGGCCCAATTTGACAATACTATTGGCACAAAATTTTGATAAAGGTCTTGATTCTCAAAATATTGAATTCTAATTCTAACCCATAAAAGAGTTGAATCAGTAAACTAGGATATTTTATCTTGGGTAAGAATTCATCAAAATATTTAAATTTCTCAGTTAAATAATGACCTGATTTGAGTAAATACAATCAAATAAAGCAAAATTTTGAAAAATTAATAGACAATCTATCATTTCTAATGAAATATCAGTAAATGTACTTAGATAGGTACTTTGTAAGATAATTAGGTAATAAAAAAATTACAATTGAACTTCAGAAGTATAATTTACAGCTGGAATGAAATGAATTGATATATTTTTATATGCAGGACATCCATTTATATCAGTCGGTAGAGGATTGTGAGATTTTTGTAAAATAAAAGATTCGATTGCAATATAAACCATGGTTGTGATTCCAATCAGCATCCCCCACAAACCACCCTTTAAAAATCACTTATAAATTACCACTTTTATATTAAAATTAATATTATAAGTTGGTACATGTTTATTAGCGACTGGTATGAATAATGCTAAAAGAAATATTCCTCCTAATGGTCCTGAAGTTGCTCCAAATGCAGTTATTGTTGCTGAAACATAGCTTATTTTATTTGAAAGTTATATTACTAACAATAAGACATATTTACCAGGTAGAATTGGTCCAAGATATTTTGCAAAAAATGCAATCACCATAAAAAGGATTCCAAAAGCAAAGCTCAAGCCTCTAGTTACATAAGATTGAGCTTTAGCACTCATTTGCTGAAAGTATTGCATTGGACTGAGAAAGTCCTGCCAAGTAACTGCAGCTAGTGAGTTCATTGATGAGGATATTGTGCTAAAAGTAAGTCCAATTAGAGTATCAGACTTTTATTTTTGAATTTTTCCGGCTGCTATATGGTAGGTTATACCTTAGAACAGCACTGAATATTAAAGCTGTGAACAATCCAATCATCCCAGGGATTTCAGAAAGCTCATTAATGACAAAATATGGCAACTAAAATCAATAGTTTGTATCAAAAAATCCCCCCCAGAAGTTAGTCACATTAAAAGATCGACAAATATAGGTACTTACGATTTGATCTGATTTTTTAATTTCTCCAAGTAAAATAGCTATAAAAAATTTGAAAGAGGTTTGTAAGAATTTCTATTTTTTTTAAAGAATCTTACGACTTACGATCACATGAAGCATAAACAGAAAAAATTGAAATCCCCGTTAAAATACTTAAAACCAATACAAATAATGAGAGTGGGATTTTGTACAAAAGTGATCTAAAAATACAAATAAATTAAAATTTATTTCTACTGTAGGTATCCTATCAGTTTGTTAGGTATAACAAGGGTACCTGACAGCCTCTTTAGAGGTGGGTAGTGAGCAATATCGTTGAACTTGAAGTTGGTGTGTCCCAGGTTGAATAAATGAGCTGAATCCAGTGCCCAAAATCATATTCAGGAGATTTAGTCTCATAAAAGGATCCACTGTCAGACTTTAAACATTTTTTAAAATTAGTAAAGTTAAAGTAGTACCTTATACATACTGATATTAATAGTAAATAATTCTTTTTTTACTCAAAGAGTTTGAGTCTGCCATATTCGTGGGCAGTTTCAAAGGCCTTTGTGAACCCCCCAGCAGAGTAAAATCCTCTGATGACAATGGCTAACATCCCGATTAAAATTATCCCAAATTGGAGAACATCAGACCAGACGACTGATTTAAAGCCTCCCTGGTTAAAAATTCATAAAAATTCATTCAATAATTAAATTCATAATATATTACACTTTATGTTAGGCGTATATGGTTATTACAATTGAAGTATAAATAGTTCCACAGAGCCCAATCCCAAGTATAGAAATCCACAATGGAAGTCCAACAAATGCCTCCAAAACTATTGAAGGTGTGTAAAGAACTAATCCAGACCTAAAAAATCAAAAAGTTTGAGTAAATTGTACATACTTAAGTAGGGTACCTACGTTTTACTTTCGAAAAAACTTTCTTACCAGGTCAGGACTTGAACTATGAAAATAGCTGAAGCTAATTTCCTCACTAGACTGGATTCAAACCGAATTTCTAAATACTTTATTAATAAGAAAATTCATATGAAAGGCTATAGGTATCTTCAAATTTCGAATCATAAAAACTTACTTCGTAAATACTAGTCAGTTTCATTTCATAAAAAAATGGCACAAATATGAAGGCAGAGAGTGCAAAAAACAACATTGATATGGGGAATGTGATAAAAAGTTGAATTCCAAAAGAAAAGATTTCTGAGGGGTAGCCGAGTACACTTATTGCGGATAGGTACGTCACTAACATGCTGCAAATTATTAAAATAATTGTAAATTTTTCCTAAAATTTCCTAAAATGCTATAAGGAATTTACATTTCATTGACTGTTTTTCATATACAGTGTCATTTGTATTTCAGAAACAATGAAAAGCCAGAAATTTTTCAATTTTGTGTCTTTTGATAATTGACCTTAATTTGTTGGCCCAATCTGATATTAAATATTAAATATGCATGAAATAGCAGTGTTTACAATACATTTAGATAGGGAATTAAAATTCTGATTCAATTTCAATTGCAAATGCAAATCCCTATTAAGTTTCAATTATATTTTTATCGGTAAATATCTCAAAAAAACAAAATTTTGACTTTTTTTAGCAAAAATATCTATAATATTATGTAACCTTGCAGCAATTGGCCAAGATGACATTTTTCTACCACCGACCAAAACATCTTCAGAAGTCTGTTTACTTGCAAAAGCATGGTAGATCCCAATGGCCATCGAAAAACCCAAAGTAGCACCAACAACAATATAATCCAACCAACCGAAATAATTAACTTGTGACATTTTATAAATTTAACTATCTGTATTGAAAGATTTGTAATTAATTATAAGTTATCTGTTTGCAAGTACAGCCATTTGAACAATGGGAAATTTGACCAACAAATACATAATAATAATAATAGTAGTGATGTTTTCAAAGTGCATTTAAAATGCTGTATAAATACCTTTAATGACATACTTAAATGTAAAATGTGTAAAACAATGTATATCTGTACTAACTAGTACATACTAGTATATTTACTAGCACTAGCTATTTTTATTGCATGCATAGATACTTCTACATAATTTACGAGTATGTCAAAGTGCTACTACAATGTTTGCTAAGCTAATATCGAACGCAAATAGGTAGGGTACCTACAAATATTTATTAAAATTAAAATATCCGTACGGTATATCTCTGCAGTATATAAGTAATTACATGGTAGGTACTACTACTATATAAGTAAGTATCTGTATAAGTATATTATATGTCCTATTCTAGGAAATAAGTTGTGATTTAACTTTAACCTAAAATCAAAATCATACTTAAATAAATACCTAAGGTTTATGGGCATATGATTTTATTGAGTACTACATAAAGAGAAAGGATGATATAATGCCACTATACTATACATGACATGATTGACAATTCATTTTTAACTTGACTAAATCCTCACATACATCAAAATATTCAATTATTGTAATTTGTAAATGTAAAAGTAAAATGCAGTCTATTGATCATTTGATTAGTTTTAGAAATATGGTAATAGGGTTTCTTCACTTCATAAAATAAAGGTAAAAATTACTTTTCTAAGAAATTTTGAGAAATTTTTTGACCAACATATTATAAAGTAAGTACCCTATCTATATAGATATCTGAACTTTCCAGTGATAGAAATATCAAATCATAATTGGGTGCCTAACTCACTATACTCACAATAAAATGCATTAAATTAAGAATATCTGTAGTACTTATCTTTAGTTATGAGTATTCGTTAAAAGTAAAATATCATATTTAAGCTTTTTCTCACTGCCCTATCACATATCTGTATTTATTTATAAGATGTATGTATCTAATTACATAGCTTAGATATGTAAATGCAGAAGTGCCTAATAAATAAGCTGGTGCCAGGTGCATAACTAATTTTTTAAATATATAAATATATGCTAATACGGAGTATGCATTGGTTGCATAGTATTAATATTAATTAATAAAATGTTTTTTAGAGAATGAAAGGTCATTTTGATGCAATTATCGTACTCATAGTTTAGGCACTTACAGATGTAAGTACATAGTATAATTGGCACTATATGTATCAGAATTTGGATATTTTGCAATCATATTTAATATTTAGTAGCCCTGAATATTTAATAAAAACTAAGATTGGATAAAGTATACTTTATAAGTATACGTGTGTAATACCTACACTTTTATATCTTAAATATGTTAAACTAAAATAACTCTTTATTTGCAATATGTAAATAAGTAGGTAGGGTACTTTAGAATTGTTGTAATTTACAGATGAATGACTTTTATTTTCGCAGAATAAAAAATGATAAAATGATTTTAATTAAAACTCATTAATCCCATGCATTACCTGTACCTATACAAAAGATTTTTATAAAAATTTACTTGTTTTAATATTCGTACATAACCTACCTACATATTAAACATAAATAGCAAGCATTATAAAATCAAAGAGTCAAAAATATAAGTATTTCTTGATTTCTATCTTCTAAACTATAATTAAAATGATTCAATTAGGACTTTAGATTACAACTTAATTCTAAAAAATTAAAACCCTTATTTTTATCAATCAATTTTGACTATTGACTTTAAACTTAGCACATATAGTATTCTATAGTTGATACTTGTAAATAATGTAATAGGTAGATAGTTCTACTACTACGACTATATGTAGATATGTAGATATAGGTATGCATAAAATCTAATTTATACGAAAAATCTCAATTTTACACATTTCAATTAAGCTTAGAATACAGTTATGCAAAGGTTTTTCGTAAAAAGTTTTTTTTTCAGATTTAGTCGCAGAATCAGAATCAGAATCAGTAATCAATCAGTTCTATTCTAAATCGATTTTTTTCAATAATGCATTCGAAATATTCAACTATTTATCCGATTAGGTGGCTAACATTTCTACTAATTCTTTCAAGTACCATATTTATCATAGGAGTGTCAATCGAGTCCGAATGGAATCCATCAACTTATTCAAAATTCTATAATTCGATAAAAAGTCTTAAAGATTTGAATAATGGACCTTATCCATACTTAAAGAAAAGTAAGACATATCTGTAAAATTAAAGTTTTTGGTAATAGATACATTTTAAATATAATTTAGAAAATTTTACACCATCTGAACCATTGCCAGACCCAGAATCAGATCAAAATCAACCAGAAATGATAGATTTCAAAGAGCAATTACAGAAAAATGTTCCAGACACTTTGGGTGAAACAAATTCAGACAAATTTCAAAATTTTCCAAATTCAATTTATGACAATATTGACCAAGATGAATCTTATGGAAATTTAAACCAATTTAAACCAATTGATCCAACTAAAAGTAAAAAAAGAGGATATGATCATTACGAAATTTATCGAGAAAATTCGCAAATAAAAGACACAAGCCATCATAATCCAGGATACCATCATCGACACAAACCTTACGATCATCATGAAGATTCACATCATCATGAAGCTCCAGTCAAAAATTCTTACTTCGAGTAAATACAAATAGTACCACCTATTTTATCATTTTTGACTTTTAAAAAAATTGTCGTTTTTAGAAGGATTAAAAAGTATACACAACCCTCTAAAGGATTTTTTTCCAGCGGAATCATTCTCGGAATTATTGGAATTTTAGCTTTGCTACAGGTTAGATTATTTAAAAATCTAATAAAAATTTAAAATCAATTGACTATGTATTTCAGTGGACTTCAGTGTTTTATAGAAAATAAATTTTAGTTTTAAAGAAAATAGTATAGGAATTAGTAGGCTAGTATTGAAATCTTATTCTTACGATTAATACCCTACCTATATTTTTAATAAAATATCCAGTACCTACCTAACGTTTACCTTTTACATACTCGTATTTGCAAAACTATTGATAAGGTATAGGTAATAAGGTACCTATTGCCAGAATCTTGAGATTTTTTAGTTTTTGAAAAGTAATTTTGATAGAAAAAGATATTTTTTACAAGTAAATTCATTTTTTTTTTGAAAACTTTTACAAGCTCTTTCCATTATACGAGGGCGGGATGAAAAGTTTTAGATATCTCATTAACTAAGAATAATTATGAAAATTACCTTTATTGTTTTTCAACATAGTCTCCCTTGAGGGCCACACACGAAGTCCACCTTTTTTCCAATGACTCGATACCACTTTTATAAAAGTTTTTGTCTTGGGCCTCAAAAAACTCTGAAACCGCTGCTTTCACTTCATCATCATCCGAATAACGCTTTCCCCGGAGAAATTTTTTGAGCGGACCAAAGAGAAAGTAGTCGCTGGGGGCCAGGTCCGGACTATAGGATGAAAGATAAAATCTTCCCAAGCTAACTATTTCCACAGCAGTCATTCTAACACGGGATGTTTGTGAGATAAAATTGTCATAAAAAAGTAAAATTTCTCTCGTGAACTTTCTCCCAAGTTTCTCAAGAAAGAAATTTTTCCGATTTTTGATTGTTGTTGCATAAGAAGCACCTATTGTTGTTTTCTTATGTGGCATATGTACAAAATATAGAATTCTTTCATTGCCCCAGAAAACGGACACCAAAATCTTCTCGGTCGGTTTTTTTACTTTAAATACCTTTGGTGTCTAGATGCCCCATTGCTTCCATTGAATAGATTTTTGTTTTGTTTTCGGGTCATAATGGTAGACTCAAGTATCATGTCCAGTGGCTGATTGATAAAAAAGACCCGGGTTCTGTCTCAATAGAAAAATATTCAACCCGCAAAATTATATCAGGTTTTTTTTACAAAACGCAGAATCATTTTAGGGGTCCAACGCGCGCTAAGCTTTAACATGCCCAAATGTTCATTTAAAATTGACCAAACACTCTCATATGTTAAGCTCAT